>CAUYLG010071242.1:0-17734 GCA_963573385.1 Cacajao melanocephalus | reverse complement strand
TCAGCCTTTTTGCACTGGTTTCTTCCCATTTTTGTGGATTTATCCACCTGTCATCTTTGTAATTGCTGACTTTCAGATTGGGTCTGAGTGGACGTCCGGCTTGTTGGTGATGAAGTTTTTTCCGTTTCTTAGTTTTCCTTTGGTGGACACCCCTGCCCCACAGAGCTAGGCCTTCCCGGGTTCAGCTGTGCTTACTATGAAACTCTCAGTCCTCAGCACTTCCAATTGCTATTCTTGTGGGGATGGGACCAGCCGAGCCCGACTCAAAGAGCACCCAGTCGCGTATACTCCGCACTGAGAAGAGCCGCACTGGGGCGCCAGCAAAACAGCCGCTTCGGCCAAAAGAGTTGCGCTGGCGACACATGTGGCTCCTCCGCCGGGAATCTCCCAGTTTGTGGGCAACAGAAATTCATCTGAAATTGCAGCATCCACTCACTCTCTGTGCTTTCACTGGGAGCTACAATCCTGAGCTGTTGTTAATCAGCCATCTTGGATCTCTCTGCCTGGTGATGAAATTGTTTCTGTTTCTTAGTTTTCCTTTGGTGGACACCTGTTCCCCATAGAGCTGGACCTTCCCGGTTCAGCTGTGCTTACTGTAAAACTCTCAGTCCTCAGCGCTTCCAGATGCTGTTCTCCTTGTGGGGATGGGACCCGCCGAGCCCGACTCAAGGGGCACCCCGTCCCGTATAGTCTGCACTGAGAAGTGCCGTGCTGGGGCACCGGCAAAATAGCCGCGCCGGCCAAAAATATCACACTGGCGACCCATATGGCTCCTCTGCCGGGAATCTCCCTGTCTGTGGGCAACAAAAATTCATCTGAAAGTGTGGCGTCCGCTCGCTCTCTGCACTTTCACTGGGAGCTACAATCCTGAGCGGTTGTTAATCGGCCATCTTGGATCTCTCTCCCGTCAGCCTACCTTTTTATAGCCCATGTCACTTTGAGCGATCAATTTGCCTTCTTGACCTAGATCTTCTCATGTATAAAATAGGAATAGCGATGTGCTTTCTGTAGGTTTGTTATAGCTTGAAATGACTTTATATTCCCTGACTTATTTGACACATATATGCTGAGCATCTGCTACATGTCAAACAGGGATAAGCATTGGTACATTGAGATGAATCAGACTCAGGTCCTGCCTTCCAAGACCTTGGTATTTCGTGCAGGAGGCAGACACAGAAATTGCCATCAGATTGTTTTCTTCCTTGTACATTTTTCTCTCTCTCTCTGTTTCCTTCTCTATATCTGTTTTTTACTCATTTCCATCTTTTCTTTTTTCCACCCCTCTTCTTTCTCCTTCACTTTATTTCCACCTTTCTTTTATTATTATTTATTTTACTTTTTAGAGAAAAAGTCTCACTCTGTCATCCAAGCTAGTGGCATGTGGGCTCACAGCAGCCTCAACCTCCAAGGCTCAAGTGGTCCCCCAGCCTCAGCCTCCAAGAAGCTGGAACTACAGGCACACACCACCCTGTCCAGCTACATTTTTTAAATACTTTGTAGAGCTGAGTTTTGCTATGTTGCCCAGGCTGGACTTGAACTCCTGGGCTCAAGGAATCATTGTGCCTTGGTCTTCTGAGTAGCTGGGACTGCAGGTGTGTGCCACTTCTGTCTTGCATTCTCCGACCCTCACCACATCCATACCTAGTCTTTATATTAACTGGAGGATATCTAATCTGCTACTGTTCCAAGTCCCTGACCCCTGCTGCTGTTTTCCAAAATTTCTTCTGCAAGTTCCACAGCATATGAAGTTCTTGGGAATTCAACTGTACCCAGACCTTTAGGTGTGACAGGAGACTTGGAGACAGCAGAAAAACATCCAGAGCTTTACTTAAAGCTTAGGGGTGGAGGAGTGGGGAGCAGGAGGAGCAACTAGCAGTCCTGTGTGGGTAGTGCTGGGGAATGGCAAATAGAATTTATGGTTAATTGCATGGAGAGAGTCAGACGTGATTTTCCCTGCTATTTTGCACATGGTAGACTCCTAAGAGCATTAGGATAGGCACCAGAAATTCTTGGTTTTAATTCTAGCTCTGAAATTAGCTGTATCATCTTGGATGTTGATTTCCTCATCCATATGATACAGAGGTTGCATTCAGTGACTTTTCAGGACTTCTCTGACCTTCTTGGTCAGGAACTCTGCCTTCATAAATTTCTTATCTCCCCAACCCCTATTGTGTCTTACTCTGGGAATGGCACCCACCAGGTGCTTATATATATAAAACAATAACAGGCTTATTTTCTGTATTCCAGGCTTCTAGGGATGATTAGCTCTGGGTTTGAGAAAGATCTATATTTGAGGCCCTGGTAGCAGACTCTGTTGGCTGGAATCAATTCAGCCATTTTGCTGTGAAGTCCAGGGCAGCTGCTGCAGACAGTGAGGCAAACCCTAATGGCTTGTATAACGTGGTACTTCTCAGACTCCACCACCATGATTCAGAGGCTCTGGGAGCTCAGGAATTTGCATTTTAAGAAACACATTGGGGATTCTGATGCAAGTGATTGGTGGACTACTGTTGAGAATCAGTTCTAGAGACCTGAGCTTAGCGCTGCTACCAATACTCTGTGTGACCCTTAGCTAGTTGTGTAAGGTCTTTGAACACCTTTATGCACCTGCACGATAGGGCTCTTCACCCCTTCCCCATTTTCCTGCAGAATTTCTATGAGGAACAGATAAAATGGCAGATGGAAAAGCTCTAAGAGGCTCCAGAAGAATCAAAGATGGTGGCTGTCGTGCGTGAAGATGCACCATCCCCAAGCTTCCTCCTCTCCATTCTCAGAGGCAATGAGACTGCAGCCAGAGAATGTTCCAGGGAACACTTTGACCCCTCACCCCATCTCCTGTATCAGATACTTCTTGAGCCGCACCTCACCTGCTTTTGACCAACTTATTTGACTCCAGCCATTGCCATGACAACCAGCTATGCAGGTGTACCCAGGTAGAACCTGGCCTGGGTGTGCTTTAGAGCTTTTGCCTTCTGACTGAGTGCCTCATGTCCTCAGCATGTGCAAACCTGGACGTAGGAGAGGGTTAATACTCCATGGCTCAAACTTTGACTAACGGCGAGGAGCCAGGTGGGGGAGGGCAGGGCGGGGATTGGAGACTAGTGGAGCATATTCCCTGCTCCATCTCTTGAGTGGACAATTCGAGGTGATTGCTTCCAGCTCCTCAGAGGGTCCTAGTGGGTTGGAACCCACTTGCGCATACAGTGGATACCAGGTCCATAAAGTACCATGTGGTTGGCTTTTCGTCCTTCTTGTTTCTTTTTTCCAAGCCCCTCCTCCTTTCCCTTAGGATACTTTCCAAAATAAATACCTGCACACGGCATCTTGCTCGAGTTCTGGTTTGGGGGGCAAACCAGGCTGACACAAAGGGGACTTTGTTGATGAACCATCCTGGATCTCCAGTAGTAATTCCAGGTCTAGGATTGTCATCCCACAATTGACTGTTAGCTTAGTAGCAGAGTGAGGGCAAGTAACAGGAAATATAACCTGTCCACTTCCTACTTGACCAGCAAGAACTGAGTTCAAATCCCAGCCTTGTGCCTTAGGGCCAGGTACAATGTAGGTAAAGAGCTCTGCAACAATGTGTGGCACATAGCAAGTTCCCCTAAGACAGATCACAATATTCTTTCTTCAGTTCCCTCCTTTTCACATCACATTGAGTCAAAGTCCTTAAAACAAGTGGAAAAGACCTTCCATGATCCGGCCTCCAAATCCCTCGCTGCCTTTCTGTTGTACCACTCACCCCTTCACTAACTCTGTTCCAGCCCTCACTGGCCTCCTTGCTGTTCCTCAAATGCCCCAAGACTGTGCCCACCGGGAGTGCTTTGTCTGTCAACTGAGAAAATGTCATCTCTTCACTCCAGGGGACATTTGGCAATATCTGGACACGTTTTTCGTTGACTCAAAGTGTGAGATAGGTTGCTACTGGCATCTAGTGCATAGAGGCTAAGGATGCTGCTATACATCCTACAAGGCATAGGACGGCTCTCCTCCTCTAAAGATGGAAAATTATCTGTTCCCAAATGACAGTAGTGCTGAGGGTGAGAAACCCCACAGGACCCATCTTCGTGCTGCAGTCTCCCTCTCCTGGTTCACCCCACATCTGTTGGGTCTTTGATTATATTTCACCTTCTCAGTGAGGCCTGATGCCCTTTTGATACTGCAGCTTGTGCTGCTCATGTCTCCTGGTCTGTCTTAACCTGCTCTGTTATTTTCTTACTGGATTCAGTACTTTCTACCATATTGTTTAATTGATCTACTTATGTTTACTCTCATTGTCCGTCTCTTCTCACTGGGATGGAAGATCCATGAGGGTAGAAATCTTTGCTGCCATATCCCCTCTACCTACCACAGTGCCTGGAAGATAGTAGGCATTCAGTAAATATTAGTTGAATGAATGAATGAATGAATGAATGAATGAATGAATGGAAATGCAGTTGACCCTTGAACAACATGAGTTTGAACTGTGTAGATCTACTTATCCTTGGGTTTTCTTCTACCTCTACCACCCCTGAAATAGCAAGATGAACTCCTCCTCTCATTCTTCTTCCTTAGCCTCCTCAACATGAAGATGAGGATGAAGACCTTCATGATGATCCACTTCCACTTAATAGATAGGGAATATATTTTCTCCTCCTCTTGGTATTCTTAATAACAACATTTTATTTTCTCTAGCTTACTTTATTATAAGAATACAATATGTAATATATATAACATGCAAAATATGTGTTACTTGATTGTTTTCATTATCAGTAGGATTGCTGGTCAGTAAGAGGCTATTAGTAGTTAAATTTGGGGGGAGTTGAAGGTTATATGCAGGTTTTTGACTGTGTGGGGGTAGGAGTTGTTCAAGGGTCAACTGTATTGTGAGGTTGAGATTTGAGGCGCACCTCTCCTACTATCATGACAGTGTCATCAATGATTATTGGAACACCTGTCCAAAGGTGCAAGGGAGATGGCAGTGTATGTTAGTCTCTTTTCACACTCCTAACAAAGACATACCCAAGACTGGGTAATTTATAAAGGAAAGAGGCTTAATGGACTCACAGTCCCACATGGCTGGGGAGGCCTCAAAATCATGGTAGAAGGTGAATAGAAGCAAAGGCAAATCTTACATGGTGACAGGCAAGAGAACTTATGCAGGGGAATTCCCATTTATAAAACCATCAGATCTGGTGAGACTTATTCACTACCACGAGTATGGGGGAAACTGCCCCCATGTTTCAATTGTCTCTACCTGGGCCTGCCCTTGATAGGTGGGGATTATTACAATTTAAGGTGAGATTTGGGTGGGGACATAGTCAAACCATATCACAGCATGAGAATCGCAAAGATTCCTTAAAGGCACGGAGTTTATCTATGACTTGATTCTGTGTCAGCTGTTTGCCACTCTTCAGAACAAAGCCATTAGCATTTTCTTACACTCTCATGCCAGCACAGAACTTCATGACCCATGACATTCTGCTGCTCACACCTTAACATGAAGCTTTTACTTTGTACCCATGGTCCATGGCAAATCTCATACAAAGAGACACCCCAAAGCAAGTCTTCCAACTACCTTAATTCGAAACCTCTTATCCAAACCCCTTGTCCACACCCTGCTCCATCCTGTACTCAGGATGTACTCAGTTATTCTGTGGGTCCACCAGGTCTTGAGCTGTGAGGGGAATTTTAATAGTCTGTTCTCATGCTTCTGATAAAGACATACCTGAGACTGGGTAATTTATAAAGAAAAAGAGGTTTGTGGGACTCACAGTTCCACATGGTTGGGGAGACCTCAAATCAGGCATAAGATGAAAGGCATGGCTTACATGGCAGCAGGCAAAGAGGGAAATGAATGCCAAGCAGAAGGGGTTTCCCCTTATAAGACCATCAGATCTTGTGAGACTTATTCACTGCAGTGAAAACAGTATGGGGGGAACCACCCCCATGATTCAATTATCTCCCACCGGGTCCCTCCCACAACACATGAGAATTATAGGAGCTAGAATTCAAGATGAGATTTGGGTGGGGACACTGCCAAACCATATCGGAAATATATCCACTTGGAAATTAATTATCCATGGACAAGAATATTATGAAACACCCCATTAGGTCAAAAGGTGAGACGTTTCATCCAATTTCTTTTAACACTCACCAAGATTAGGAAGAGAAAAATAAGATCTTACTGAAAGTTGCTTTTTTTTTTTTCACTTTTTAAAAATCTTCCCAGTTTCTGTTTTCTCCAGGGAGATTGAAAAGTGTCTTCTTAAACATTTCTCATCAGAACTTAATGAGGATTCTAATTAGGGCTACTACATACTTCAGGGGTAGTTTTTCAAAATGGAGCTCTGGCTTCATATTTGTTAGGCTGCCAGTCTTTTCCATCCTCACCAAAGATGTCCTCTATAATAATAATACTAATAATTATCATTTATTGAAAATCTATGTGCCAGGCAATTTGCATACATTAGCAGTTGTCTTCGCAAAAATCATATGAGGTGGGAAATATTAACCCTAATTTTAGATGAAGTGATTTGCCCAAAGCCAAGCAGCTAGAAATTGACAGAACTGGGATACAAACTCAAGTCTATCATCTGGTCCAAAACTTTCCAAGTCCAGCCTTCACAGATTTAGGGGAGAGAAAAGATGAGACAACAGGACCGCTTATCACTCTGCTTCCAGCATGGCCATCAGTTCCAACAGGAGTGTTTGCTATGAGTTATTATGTCTTCAGCCTTAGTTGCTAGGTCTCTCTGGGAACAGAGTTTAGGGAATCCCAAGAGACTCTGAGACACCCAATTAGAAAGGCGATAATAGCAGACCCAAGAATAGACTGATTGCTTATTCATTCTTTTTATTTCTGGACTCTTCCATCTGTCTTACAGAGGGCTGTCAGCAATTATCATGACGTTCTTTCCAGAAAGGGGCCTCTTGGCCCCGTTCATCACCTTGCCCAGAACCAAATAGAGTCTTCCAGGTGGCAAATTCTTCAGAAGCAACATCAAAACGCTGCTGTCTCTGAGGCTTCCCAGTGAATCCTTCGTGGACACCTTGGGGGCAAAGTGAAAGCACTGGACTTCCACAAATGCAGAAACAGTTCATTCCGGGCTTGTTAAGTGCCAGGAGCCTTGTTGAGCAGGTGTCGCCCAGAGGCAATGTGGTCTTGTAATGGATCGGTCGATTAATACCAGGGAGCAGAGAATCAGGCCTGAATCTGAACTTGAGCTGTTGGAGTGTCAAGAGAGCATCTGTTCCCCTCACCTCCCAGCAGGAGATCCTTTCATTTGTTTTCTTCTTTCTGCATCATTCTCTTTTTCTTCTTTGCTGTTCTACCTAATAACACCACAGACCTGGATACCTGGCTTTAGCAGGTAGAGGACGTCATTGATACCTGTTACATCCTCCTGACCTCTCACTGCTTTCTCACACTTCCTCTTTCCTCTTCTCTCTCTTGCTATGGTTCTACTTTTGACTGTATCTTTCTCCTTAATGCTCCTTTTCCTCTCTGTTCCTCTCCCTCTCCCTCAGTTCTCTCTGTCTCTCTCTCTCTCTCTCTCTCTCTCTCTCTCTCTCATTCTCTTTCTGTCTCATGCATCTTTCTTCCTTTTTATTTCATGCACTTCTCACCCTCTAAGATCTGCCTTTCTCTGAAACACATTCTCTCTTTTTGTCTCTTCTCTCTTGCCCTCTATCTTTGGGACTCTGTGTCTCTTTATGTGTGTGCATCTCTCTCTTTCATATACATACAAAGGATTAGTTCTGTCTTTAGGTCAGTTCACATTAAACCATCACCTCCATCTTTCACTCTTGCTTCTGTTGTCTGAAAAAAGTACCATTCAAGTTCAGAAGGCAGAAGTGAAATCCAGATCTGGCTGATTCCGAAGCTTGTGATGTTAGGGGTTGCCTCAGTTTCCTTCTTCCTCACCTTCCACATCTAATCTATTTCCAGTCTCTGCCAATTTCATGCTCTAAATATTTCTCAAACATTAATTCCACCTCCCCATCCTTACTACTAATTTATTCATTCAACATATTATATGAACACCTGCTATATGTGATAGGTCTAGGGACAAGTGAAAGAAAAGACTGAAGAAGACACGACACCACTCTATGAGGAACAGAGACGATCACCATCCTTGCTCAAGTTCTCATCACTTCATGCCTGGGTAAATAGAACAAATTTTTCTCAGCTCACTCTCCATACTGCAGCCAGAATACCAAAATTTGTGTTTAAATCTTTAAATAAGATCTCTTCCCTATAGAATAAAGAGGTGTCGTATAGCAACCTTCTTAACCTGTCCTGCATCCTCGCCAGACTCATCTTTTACCATTTTTGGCTTCTTTTTGTTCTAGGACAGTGAAGCTATTGGAAGTTCCCCCATACATTCACCACGCCGTTTCTACCGCCTGGCCTGCCTCTTTCCTCTGCCAGAAGAACTTTCCTCCCACACCTGGTTAACCCTGATAATCCTGTAAGACTCAGATCAGGCTGGGCGTGGTGGCTCATGCCTGTAATCCCAGCACTTTGGGAGGCTGAGGCAGGTGGATCACCTGAGGTCAGGAGTTCAAGACCATCCAGCCTGATCAACATGCTGAAACCCTGTCTCTACTAAAATTACAAAAATTAGCTGGATGTGGTGGCACATGCCTGTAAGCTCTGCTGCTCAGGAGGCTGAGGCAGGAGAATCGCTTGAACCCGGGAGGTGGAGATTGCAGTGAGCCAAGATCTTGCCATTGCACTCCAGCCTGGTCTACAAGAACGAAACTCCATCTTAAAGAAGAAGAAGAAGAAAAAAAACGTATCAGATTCTTTCCTGCCTTCCCAGCCTGGATTAGGTGCTTCTTCTCATGGCCTATAAATATCCATTATTTAAATTACAGCATATTGTTTTATAATCAGGTGCTGAGGTGTCTTCCTCCCTACTAGACTGGGGGCTCTTTACAGATTTGTCTCGATTTCCCATTGCCTAGAACTAAATGTAAAGTCAGGCAACTGATAAACACTTGAATGAGTGAGGAAATGAATGAACGTTTCTTTTACTAGGCTGCATTGCCTTTTGGGTATTTATGATAAGGGTTTACTGAGGACAAGGATAGTTTGTGGTTTGAAAGTTCTAGGGACTGAAAACCTTCCTTTGGTAAAGGAATGTCTTAGACTCCTTTAAGCATCTGTTGAAATCAGTGAACCTTCCCCCAGAAAAATGCATATATTCACAATATGTTTGATGTACCTGCAGGGGACTTATGGATTCTGTGATGTTCATATGTGCCAACCTTTGGTGCCCTTGCACCCAGTGTTTGAGAACTCCAACACCAGAAATTATGTTAGCATACAAACAACCATCCAGAGACTCTCTGCCCATTTACGAAGTTTTGTAGGAGCAGAGATGAGAGTAGAATTTGTGCTTTCTCCCTGTCTTCCCTTGCATTCTTTCTTGGCCAAAGAGTTTGGTCATTGGTAAGGAACCTTCCCAGGACAAGCTTTTCTTTCTAGCACTGTTGCTACTAAATGAGATACTTTGTTAGAACACTGGAGAGCGACTTGGAGATGCCGTGTAGGGTAATTGAATGCAATTAAGCTGATCAAGTTGTGCCTGGCTTGCTTCTTATTCATTATGTGGCAAATTATTTAACCTCTGGGACTCTCCTTTCTGGTCACTAAGATTGGTTTCACAATAATAAGCCCACAAGGCATTAAGTAGCTAACATTCAAGGGTGGTGACTAGGACAATCGCACACCATCATACACTATCATCATCATTCTCACCACCATCATCAGCTCTCTTGGCCTGACTATGTGAGGCTTGACCTTTAGAATGACATCACCTTATTTTGATCCCTCCCTTTCGTAAAGTAGGGGAATGTCAGCAGATATTTCCTCCAGGTGTCCACTTCTGCCAATTTAAATACTGTGGTTCTAAGAAACACTCCAGATGTCTTTGGAGGTGTTGCCATGGCTGTATGAGTGTCCACCAGGGATCATACATTTATGTAAAAGCCCTTAATTTGACTTTTAGAGTGGGAAAGATTTCCCTCTTCTTAATATTTTAGGCTCCCTTCTGTGCTACTTAGAAGCTCATGAAATCTGAAATCTGCTCATTACCTGCTTTTTGGAGGAAAACTCAATTTAAATACTTTATTATTTTTTGGGAGGGTGATGTAAACCTGTGCTTGCCATGTTCTTTGTAAAGAACTCTGAGATCTGCAAGCATCCCTCTCCAAATAAAAACATCATGACTAGACTTCTCAGCATGCCCTGTGTGGATGGATAGTTTTGCAAATGGACAAAAATTGCTCATTTTCTTAATTTCAGGTGGCTGAAATTTGACTGGAAAATCTTTGCAGCCCTAAGGCCGTGTAATTTAGTGTTCTTGACACCATTCAGCCATCTGCCACCCACGCTCTAATCTTAGTTTCCCTCCCCTACAACTCCATTTGGACACAGTAAAAGTTTGATTACATAGAATAGTCAAAGTAAAGCAGATTCTGACTAAAT
This sequence comes from Cacajao melanocephalus, assembly GCA_963573385.1. Taxonomy (NCBI): domain Eukaryota; kingdom Metazoa; phylum Chordata; class Mammalia; order Primates; family Pitheciidae; genus Cacajao; species Cacajao melanocephalus. The sequence continues at coordinate 7,257 of CAUYLG010071242.1, read as the reverse complement.
AAGTTTTCTGGTTCATTAGGGAGTCATACTGGTATAAAAAACTCTTAGATCTATGTTTGGGTATGGTCACTGCCTCTTGTTAACTGTTTGTCATTTAACTTAACTTTTCAGGGTCTTCATTACTCCAGCCGAAAAAAATAGGGATGGAAATGGAAACACTTCAAAGTTTCTTTGAAGACTAGAAATAAGTTTGTGAAGCATATAACATATACCAGGTGAACAGTAAGAGTTGGTTCTTTTTTTACTTAGTCATTAATTCATTTAATAATATGTTGAATAATTACAAGGTCTGCAGTACATTCCTAGGGAAGAGGGATACAATAGTGTATTAGTTTTCACACTGTTGATAAAGACATACCTGAAACTGGAAACAAAAAGAAGGTTAGTTGGATTTACAGTTCCACATGGCTAGGGAGGCCTCAGAATCATGGTGGGAGGTGAAAGGCACTTCTTACATGGTGGTGGCAAGAGAAAATGAGGAAGAAGCAAAAGCAGAAACCTCTGATAAACCCATCAGATCTCACGAGACTTATTCACTATCATGAGAATAGCATGGGAAAAACCAGTCCCCATGATTCAATTATGCCCCTCTGGGTCCCTCCCACAATGTGTGGGAATTCTGGGAGATACAATTCAAGTTAAGATTTGGGTGGGAACACAGCCAAGTCATATCATTCCACCCCTGGCCCCTCCAAATCTCATGTCCTCACATTTCAAAACCAATCATGCCTTCCCACCAGTTTCCCAAAGTCTTAACCCATTTCAGCATTAACCCAAAACTCCAGAGTCCAAAGTCTCATCTTTGACAAGGGAAGCCTCTTGTGGCTGTGAGCCTGTAAAATCAAAAGCAAGTTAGTTACTTCCTAGATATAATGGGGGTACAGATATTGGATAAATATAGCCATTCCAAATTGGCCAAAACAAAGGGGTTACAGGGCCCATACAAGTTTAAAATCTAATGGGGTAGTCAAATTTTAAAGCTTTAAAATGATCTCCTTTAACTCCAGGTCTCATATCCAGGTCATACTGATGCAAGAGGTGGATTCCTATGGTCTTGGACAGCTCTGCTCTTGTGGCTTTGCAAGGTACAGCTTCCATCCAGGCTGCTTTCATGGGCTGGTGTTTTCCAGGCACATGGAGCTGTCAGTGGATCTGCTATTCTGGGGTCTGTAGGATGGTGGCCCTTTTCTCACAGCTCTGCTAGGCAGTGTCCCAGTAAGGACTCTGGGGGCTCCAACCCCACATTTTCCTTCTGCACTGCCCTAGCAGAGGTTCTCCATGAGGGTCCCACCCCTGCAGCAAACTTTTTCCTGCATATCCAGGAGTTTCCATACATGTTCTGAAATCTAGGTGGAGGTTCCCAAACCTCAATTTTTGACTTCTGTGCACCCGCGGGCTTAACACCACAAGGAAGCTGCCAAGGCTTGGGGCTTCCACCCTCTGAAGCCATAGCCAGAGCTGTATGTTGACCCCTTTAACCCATGGCTGGAGCAGCTAGGACACGGGAAACCAAGTCTCTAGGCTGCACACAGCATGGGGACCCTGGGTCCGGCCTGCAAAACCATGTTTTTTTCCTTCTGGGCCTCTGGGCCTGTGATGGGAAGAGCTGCTGTGAAGGTCTCCGACATGGCCTGGAGACATTTTCCCCGTGGTCTGGGAGCTTAACACTCAGCTCCTTGCTACTTAGGCAGATTTCTGCAGTTGGCTTGAATTTCTCCCCGGAAAATGTGGTTTTTTCTTCTGTTGCATAGTCAGGCTGTAAATTTTCCAAACTTTTATGCTCTGCTTCCCTTATAAAATGGAATGCCTTTAATAGTACCCCAGTTACCTCTTGAATGCTTTGCTGCTTAGAAATTTCTTCCCCCAGATATCCTAAATTATCTTTCTCAAGTTCAAAGTTCCACAAATCTCAAGGGCAGGTGCAAAATGTCACCAGTCTCTTTGCTAAAACATAACAAGAGTCAGCTTTGCTCTAGTTCCCAAGAAGTTCCTCATCTCCATCTGAGACCACCTCAGCCTGGCCCCTTATTATCCATATTGCTATCAGCATTCTGGGCAAAGCCATTCCATGAGACTCTAAGAAGTTCTAAACTTTCCTAGATTTTCCTGTCTTCTTCTGAGCTCTCCAAACCGTTCCAAGTTCTGTTACTCATTTCCAAAGTCGCTTCCACATTTTTGGGTATCTTTTCAGCAGCGCCTCCCTCTACTGGTATCAATTTACTGTATTAGTTTGTTTTCATGCTGCTGATAAGGACATACCCAAAACTGGGGGAGAAAAAGGTTTAATTGGACTTACAGTTCCACATGGCTGGGGAGGCCTCAGAATCATGGTGGGAGGTAAAAGGCACTTCTTATATGGTGGCAGCAAGAGAAAAAAGTGAGGAAGAAGCCAAAGTGGAAGCCCCTGATAAACCTATCAGATCTCATGAAACTTATTCACTCTCACAAGAATACCTCAGGAAGAACTGGCCCCCGGGATTCAATGACCTCCCCCTGTGTCCCTCCATAACGTGTGGGAATTCTGGGAGAAGCAATCCAAGTTGAGATTTGGGTGGGGACACAGCCACACCAAATCAAATGGTAAACAAGACTACTTGCCTATGCCCTTAAGGAATCTAGTTGTAAAATATGCCATACTCTGTGATTGGGAATTTAGGGTATTTTAAGAGTCCATGGAGAGGCATCTATTCAATCCCAGATCTGTAGGTTTATAGATGATAATGATGCAGATGGTGGTTGTGGTTGTGGTGGTGGTGAGACAGAGTCTGTTATTTCAAGACAGAGTCTTGGTCTGTCACCCAGGCTGGAGTACAGTGGCATGATCTCAGCTTGCTGCAACCTCTGCCTCTAAAGTTCAAATGGTTCTCATGTCTCAGCCTCAGTATATGATGGTTATCGTGATTTCGATGATGGTGATGATGATAATGATGATGATGATGTTGTTGACAGCACTCACATTTTATGCCAGACCCTGACATTCAGTGTCTTGACCAAGGCCACACATCTGATAAGTGTCCGGGTCCAACTCAAACTGAGGCTCTTTGTAATTCCACAGCCACTCCCAACAGCTCTTTCCAAGCTCATGGAACACATGGAATAAAATTTTGGGGCATCCAATTCCTTGCAGTGCGATTGCATTCACTATATCCTTTCTTATCATCCAGACCCACTGTTTTCAAAATTTTATAACTCCAGCTAGGAAGAAGCTGGTAGATTAATGGTGGCACATGTCTACTAAATGCCATGTGCTGAGAGTACATCATCATAAACCGTTTCTGCAGTGGACTGGTGACCATGGTTTCATGAGCCCCAGAGGACTGTGACAAAGAAAACTGAGATAGAGCTAATGAGACTCAAACCCATCTGTAGCCAGAATTGGATATGAATATCCTCAAGAGTCAAAACATGTCTTGCCTTAAGTTCTGTGGCTGAGGATGTCAGTAGGCAAGAGTCTGCTGGCAGGTGTAGTCTGCAGATGTGTCACTGTGCAGACTTTATATCAACAATATGACAACAGCTTCAAAAGTAATAGATAACATAGACATTAATTAAATCAGTCAGACTTGGAAAATTGAGATAAGAGCCAGGAGTTCTCTTTGAGGTTCAAACTGAGAGAAAAACCAACATCTCCACTATCCTTGAATGCACCCAAACAATTTGGCAAAGCAACAGGTTGTCAATCCTCCAATGGGAAAAAAAATAAAACATACAAAGCCAGTCCTGATATGCTCAGTGTCTGAAAAGAATGGGATTGATACCAGGCAGAAACTGATGAGAGGCAGCTTGAGCACCTGCACAATGCAGCTAGATGTCTTGGCTTTCATGCAACATCCTTGACACTCTAAATTCTATATCCTGGCATCCACAGCTCTCTGATAAGCTTCTAGTTTGATTTCTCAGTTCCCTCCTTCCTCAATCACACTAGTAGCTTTTTAGCTTTCACTGCACCATGTCTATATAGGAGGGCTTATCAGCCTGTTGATTTGCTGCTTTGTGCGCTAGCGTCGAAGATCCTTGAAGATAGAAACTCACTTTATTTACTTTTTCAACTTGGCTCATAGGAGGATCAATAGAGAACTTTTATATTCTGACCCAGTGAGTATGTTCTCAAAAAAATTGTTATTGTGGAAGGAAGGAAGGAAAAAAGAAGGAGGAAGGAAGGAAGGAAGAAAATGAAGGAGGAAGGGAGGGAAAGAGGGAGGGAGGGAAGGAAGGAAGGAAAGGAGGGAGGTAAGTGAGCGAGGGAGGAAAGAAAGGAACAGAGGGAGAGAAGGAAGGAGGGAAGGAAGGGAGGGAGGGAGGAAAGGTGGGAGGGAGGGAAAGAAGGAAGGGAGGGAGGAAGGAAGGGAGGGAGGGAGGGACAGAGGGAAGGAAGGAAGGAAGAAAACAGATGTTGGCTAGTTTGCCATGTAATGGAACACCCCAGCATATGAAGTATGGTTTTTAGGATGAGCTACATTCACTATGCTCACCATGTTGGAGATATAAAGTTAATTCTTGCTCATTCAGCCTAAAGTTACAGGGAGAACACTAACTATCTACTCTTCCTTGTAAATCCCTCTCCCCAGGGCACCTATGCCTTGTATTCCCACTTCATACATAGACATGAGGATCTCTTTTTTATTCCCCATCTCAATCTAGACACTAAGAAGCCTCTGTTTACTTGCCTTAAAATTTTTTGCAACACAACTAATCATTCCTGTGGATTTACAATTTGTCTCATGTCTTAAACCCCTTTTCCAGGGCCTTCACGCCACCTCACTCAGACCATCCCGACTATACTATCCTTTCTCATGGACATGTCTCTTCTGTTTCCCCTGGGGAGCAGATTTAGTAAGGACCTTTAACTTAATGAGTCCATGGTCATGCGATTTTGTGGATCTCCCCCAAGAACTCTATTGTCAGTGCTATGGTTTGGGTCTGTGTCCGGACCCAAATCTCATGTTCAGTTGTAGTCCTGTGTTGGAGGTGGGGCCTGGTGGAAGGTGACTGGATCATGGGGCGGAGTTCTCATGAATGGTTTAGCACTATCCTCTCAGTGCTGTTCTTGTGATGGTGAGTTCTCAAGAGATCTGGTGATTTAGAAGTGTGTAGTGGCCGGGCATGGTGTCTTACGCCTGTAATCCCAGAATTTTGGGAGGCCATGGTGGGCGGATCACAAGGTCAAGAGATCAAGATCATCTTGGCCAACATGGTGAAACCCTGTCTCTGAAAATACAAAAATTAGCCAAGCATGGTTTTGCAGGCCTGTAGTCCCAGCTACTGGGGAGGCTGAGGCTGGAGAATCACTTGAACCTGGGAGGCTGAGGTTGCAGTGAGCCAAGATTGCACCACTGAACTCTAGCTTGGCAACAGTGAGATTCCATCTCAAAAAAAAAAAAAAAAAAAAAAAGAAGATGTGTAGCACCTCTCCCTGACTTCCTCTTGCTCTGGCCATGTAACACATGCCTGCTCCCTCTTTTCCTTTGGCCATGACTGTAAGCTTCTTGAGGCCTCCCCAGAAGCTGAACAGATGACCGACATCATTCCTCCTATACAGCCTGCAGGACTGTGAGCCAATTAAGCTTATTTTCTTATAAATTATCCAGTCTCTGGCATTTGTTTATAGCAACACAGGAACAGACTAATAGAGTCGGGAACGTATAATGCCTACATGACTATATATAAAGTCTGTGTGGACTATATATAAAGTCTGTGTGGGATTCTGCAAACACCAGTTTTCTGGGTTTTGTTGTGTACTGTAGTTATGTAAGATGCCACCTTTGGAAGAGGCTGAATGATAGGTACATGAGACCTGTCTGTACTATTTTAGAAACTTCTTGTGATTCTATAAATAATTCAAAATGAAATGCCTTTCAAAATCTTCTGAGGCAACCAAATATGTAAAACAGAAAAAAAAAAGTCCTGAATATACCTGTTTCTTTTTCAAAAAGGAGAATCAGATCTTTTCTTTATTTATTAAAGTGGAATTTTATCGGCAAGGTTATGTAAACACTGATATGACTACTTATGCAACTCCAGGCTTTCATACCTCCTTCCCTACCATAGTATATCTTGCTTTATGGGTGGTTATTTGTTATCACCTGTGTCTGCTTCTACAACTCAGTAGGAAAGGTGGGTAGAGAGAGATTGTTTTAAATCTTTATTCTTTTTTTTAAATTGAGTTCCACTCTATTGCCCAGATTGAAGTACAGTGGCATGATTTTGACTCACTGCAACCTCCACGTCCCAGGGTCAAGTGTTTTTTGTGCCTCAGCCTCCCAAATGGCTGGGATACAGGTGCCTGCCAACACATCCGCCTAATTTTTGTATTTTTAGTAGAGATGGGGTTTTACCATGTTGACCAGGCTGGTCTTGAACTCTTGACCTCCAGTGATCCGCCCATCTCAACCTCCCAAAGTGCTGAGTTACAGGATTGAGCCACCACGCCCGGCCTATTTTAAATCTTGAGAGTGCAGGAAACCAGAGGCGTAGTTTCTTTTGGTTGTCTGACCTCAGGACAGAGCATCTGGTGTACAGTTAAACATTCTCTGCTTGGAAGATTAACTTCATGCTAGTAGTTCTCTTATTCTTCATTATTCTAAACAGAATGTCTCTCTCGCTTCTAGGCTTGAGCTGCATTTTTAGATCTTCTTTCTAATACTTTAGGTTTAAGTTAATAGTGAGCTCTGCTTTAGGAGTAATAATAAAAGTAGAATGAAAAAAAAAACAGCAATGAGGACGGAACCCTCATCTTTGGGAAAAAATTCACCCCAATAGAAGATAACTAAGTCTTTGTCTTCCCAAAGAGAGAAACCAATAAATGATGATAATCCCCTCTCCTTTCTCTTCTCCCTTTCCAGTCTCCCCGCTTTCTCCTAGCCTCTCTCCTTCCCTCCCTTGCTCCTCCCTTTCTCATCTTCTCTTCCCTTCCCCTCTTTTCCCTCTTCCTCTTTCCTTCCTCTTCCTTTCCCTTCTCTCTTCTTCCTGTCCCTCTGCTCCCGTCTCCTCCCTTCTCCTCTCCTTCCCTCTGCTCTCTTCTCCTCCCACCCCTCCCTCTTCCTCCCCTTCCCTGTTTTCTCTTCCCCTCCCCTCCCTTTCCATTCCCTCCCCTTCCTTTCCTTCTTCTTCCTTTGCCTCCCTCCTCTTCCCTCCCCTCCCCTTCTCTTCTCTCCTCTCCCTTCCCTTTCTTCCCCTCCCCCCCTCCCTTCCCCTTCCCTTTCTTATTCTTCCCTTCCTTTCTCTTCCCTTCTCTCCCTGTCCCCTCACTTTTCCTCC
>CAUYLG010071240.1:0-63420 GCA_963573385.1 Cacajao melanocephalus | reverse complement strand
CTTTTTTTTTTTTTTTTTTTTTTTTTTTTTTTTTGAGATGGAGTTTCGCTCTGTTGCCCAGGCTGGAGTGCAGTGGCGTGATCTTGGCTCATTGCAACCTCCACATCCTGGGTTCAAGCAATTCTCATATTTCAGCCTTCTGAGGAGCTGGGATTACAGGTGCCCGCCATCATGCCCAGATAACTTTTGTGTATTTTTTAGTAGAGAAGGGGTTTTGCTGTGTTGGCCAGGCTGGTCTTGAACTCCTGACCTCAGGTGATCCACTGGCCTCGGCCTCCCAAAGTGCTAGGATTGCAGGCGTGAGCCACTGCACCTCGCCTGATTAGCTGTCTTTTTTTTGAGACAAGGTCTCACTCTCTCACCCAGGCTGGAGTGCAGTAGTGTGATCTCAGCTTACTGCAACCTGTCTCCTGAGCTCAAGCAATCCTCCCACCTTAGCCTCTTGAGTAGCTGGGACTACAGGCACGTGCCACCATACCCCAGCTAATTTTTATTTTTTACAAGACAGGGTTTCACCATGTTGCCTAGGCTGGTCTCCCACTCCTGGGCTCAAGCAATCTACTTACCTTGGCCTCCCAAAGTGCTGGCATTACAGGTGTGAGCCACCATGACTGGTCTCCCTTAGCAGTCTTTAGGAATCATTTCTGGAAGTCCAGTCTAGAGTTTGTTTCTTCAGTCTTCCCCAGAATTCTGTGATCCATCCATTTAATGCCCTAGTAGTAAGTCCCTTACTGCTTACTCCAGCTAGAATAGATTCTGTTCTCTGCAACCAATCCCTGATTAATATGGAGAATAGCTTAAAAATAAACATTTTCATAACTGAAAGAGTTGAGTAGAGTTAAAGAGAAGAGGGCTGGGTATGGTGGCTCATGCTTGTAATCCCAACACTCTGGGAGGCTGAGATGGGAGGATCACTTGAGGCCAGGAGTTTGAGACCAGCCTGAGTGACACAGTGAGATCCCATCTCTACCAAAAACAAACAAACCAAACCAAACCAAACCAAACCAAACCACCAATCAGGGAGGCTAAGTAAGGTGGGAAGATTGCTTGAGCCCATGAGTTTGAGGTTGCAGTGAAGTATGATTGCACCCCTTCACTCCAGCCTGGGTGACAGAATGTGGCCCTATCTCAAAGAACTGTGTAACTATGCTCGATAACCTAGAGGAACTGACTTATGGAAGATACTGGAGGATAAGAGAAGCTGAGTGCAGTAGACTGCCTTCAAGACAGCCCGCATAGGTTCTTGCCTCCTGGTATTCATGTTCCTGTGAAGTCCCTCACACAATGAAAAGGGATCACCAGTGTAACCAAAAGCATATTGTGGAAATGATGTAGTGTGACTTCTGAAGTTAGGTCATAAAAGAATTTACAGCTTCCACCTTGCTCTTAAATTGCCCACCATGGGGGGAAGTCAGTTGACATGTTGTAAGGGTACTTATAGGCTTTGTAGAGTCCCATGTGGGGAGGAACTGAGGCCTTGAATTGCCAGGCATGTAAGTGAACCACCTAAGAAGCAAATCATCTCACCTTGGTCAAATCTTCATAAATGGCAGCCCTGGCTGACTCTGTTTCCTTAGTCTCGGTCTGTCGCCCAGGCTGGAGCGCAGTGGTGTGATCTCAGCTCACTGCAACCTCCACCTCCTGAGTTCAAGCAATTCTTCTGCCTTAGCCTCCCAAGTGGTTGGGATTACAGGTGAATGCCATCACCCCTGGCCAGTTTTTGTTATTTTTAGTAGACAGAGTTTCACTGTGTTGGTCAGGCTAGTCTCAAACTCCTGACCTCATGTGATCCGCCCACCTTGGCCTCCCAAAGTGCTGGGATGTGTGATTATAGGTGTGAGACACTGTGTCCAGCCCTGGCTGACTCTTGACTGTATCTACATGAAAGACCCCAAGCTAGGATTACTCAGCTAAGTAACTCCCAAACTCCTTACCCACAGATATTCTAAAAGTAATAAATGTTTATTGTTGTTTTAATACACTATGTTTTGGGAAAATTTGTTATGTAGCAATAGATAATACAGTGTGATATAGTACAAGGTACACAGATAAAGTTAGCCTTATAGAGGAAGTATACTTTTTTTTTTTTTGAGATGGATTCCCACTCTGTTGCCCAGGCTTGAGTGCAGTGGCACGATCTCGGCTCACTGCAACCTCTGCCAACTGTGTTCAAGTGATTCTCATGCTTCAGCCTCCCAAGTAGCTGGGACTACAGGTACACACTGCCATACATGGCTAATTTTTGTATTTTTAGTAGAGACAGGGTTTCACCATGTTGGCCAGGCTGGTCTTGAACTCCTGACCTCAAGTGACCCACCTGCCTTGGCCTCCCAAAGTGCTGGGATTACAGGCATGAGCCATCGCGCCTGGCCAGAAGTATACTTCTGAGATAAAGGAAAAAGAGATGCTGTAAGAGTTAAAGAGTAAGTTAAGTTTAATGACCAGTACTTTCTCAAGGAAGACCAGGTGTGGTGGCTCATGCCTGTAGTCCTAGTGCTTTGGGAGAGTGAGGTGGAGGATCACTTGAGACCAGGAGTTTGAGACCAGCCTGGGGCAATATAGTAAGACCACATCTCTAAAAAACTTTTTAAAAATTAGCTGAGTGTGGTGGCACACACCTGTAGCTCTAGGTACTTGGGAGGATGGCTTGAGCCCAGGAGGTCAAAAAAGTTGGAGGCAAAATCAAAGTCATCTGCTGAAAGTGGAGGAGGGAAAGTAGGGATTACAAAGTTGAGAATAGTAAAAGGACCTGGTAAATCTGAAAGTCAAACAGGAATGAGTGCCTGAGTTTAGAAATCCACATCTGCAGGGAGTTCGGTGGCATAGTTATATGATTTTCTGTAACTATGCTTGATGACCTAGAAGAAATAGAGTAAAAATGATGGTGGGCTTCACTCAACTTGGGAATTGGTAAAGCAGAGACAGAATAGGGGGGGGTCAAGGGGATTCAGGATGCTCGTTTAGGCTACTGAAGTAATGGATCATGGAGTCTAAACTGGCAGACATGAAAATGAGTTCAGGAGGAAACTCATAGCCTGGAAGAATGAGAGGTTGAGTGTAAAATCAATATTTAGGGAAGAAGAATGGTACAAAAGCAGTAAATTATAAATCAGAAGTCCCAGGTTATGGTCACAGCTCACTACTAACAAGCTGTGCATCCTCAGGAAGGATCAGATTTTCAGGGCCTGTTTTTTTTTTTTCTTTTCCCCTTCTGGGTTAAAATACATAAAATGCTTAGTAAGAACAGTAACTTGCCTATAGTAAGAACTCTGCAACTCTTTTAACAATTATTCTTAAGCGTTTTAAAATTATACAGTATTTAACACACTTATGAAGCCTAACAAACACCAAGAAACTCACCATCCAACTTACCAACAGACTGCTGCTACTAGCCTGTGTTTCTTCCTGATCCCCTCACCCTGGCCTCTTCCTGGAGATTACCACTATCTTGAACTTTGTGTTTATCATTCTCTTTTAAAAAACTGTCACGTTTCACACTTGTATAGGGCCTGTTTTTTCATATGTAAGATGAAGATTTGGATCAGGTACTAAGCTCCCTTTCAGGTTTTTTTTTTTTTTTTAAAGACAGAGTCTTGCTCTGTTGCCCAGGCTGGAGTGCAGTGGCGTGATCTCAGCTCACTGTAACCTTCAACTCCCGGGTTCTAGCAATTCTCCTGCCTCAGACTCCTGAGTAGCTGGGACTACAGGCATGCACCACCATGGCTAATTTTTGTATTTTTAGTAGAGACAGGGTTTTACCATGTTGGCCAGACTGGTCTTGAACTCCTGACCTCAAGTGATCTGCCTGCCTCAGCCTCCCAAAGTGCTGAGATTACAGGCACGAGCCACTGCGCCCAGCCCCTTTCAGCTGCATACGGGATACAATAGATGGACATCACATTTATATATCTAGAGGGAACCATATCAATGCTTATTTTTGCAGGGTTTTATAAAGCTAAAACAGACTCCTTTGTCAGGAGCTGCAATTCAACAAAAACATATCTGCAATATCTCAATGAAGCTTCTAATTTCAAGAACAAGACTTTCCATTCCTTTCAATTTGCATCTCTACTATAAAGATCTACTCTACAGAAAACCACCACAAAGAGCTAAATCTAAGCCTCTGACCCTGTCCAATGAAAACATATGATTTGGCCGGGCGCGGTGGCTCATGCCTATAATCCTAGCACTTTGGGAGGCCAAGGCAGGCAGATCACCAGGTCAGGTGTTTGAGATCCGCCTGGCCAACATGATGAAACCCTGTCTCTACTAAAAATACAAAAAAATTAGCTGGGTGTGGTGGTGCATGCCTGTAATCCCAGCTACTCAGGAGGCTGAGGCAAAAGAGCCGCTTGAAACTGGGAGGCAGAGGTTGCAGTGAGCCGAGATCACGCTACTGCACTCTAGCCTGGGCAGCAGAGCGAGACTCCATAACCAAAAAAAAAAAAAAAAAAAGAAAAAAAAAAGAAAACCACACACAAAAAACCACATGATTTTCTGTAACTATGCTTGATAACCTAGAAGGAATAGAGTAAAAGATGATGTGCTTCACCCAACTTGGGAATTGGTAAAGCAGAGACAGTAGAACAATGGGTGGGGGCGTCAAGTGGATTCAGGATGCTGGTCTAAGGCAATAGAACTGAAACAGACAAACTTGAAACAATACTTTATTTCAGTGACAAGTATTTTAATAAAAATTAAGAGGCATGGTTGGGTTCATAAGCAATAGTTTTCTTTTCTTTTTTTTTTGAGATAGAGTCTCACTGTGTCGCCCAGGCTAGAGTGCAGTGGTGTGATCTTGGCTCACTGCAATCTCTGCCTTCTGGGTTCAAGCGCTTCTCCCGCCTCAGCCTCCCAAGTAGCTGGGATTACAGGCGTCCGCTAAATTTTTATATTTTTAGTAGAGATGGGGTTTCACCATCTTGGCCAGGCTGGTCTCCAGCTCCTGACCTCGTGATCCACCTGCCTCGGCGTCCTAAAGTGCTGAAATTATAGGCGTGAGCCACTGTACCCGGCCTATAAGCAGTGGCTTTCAAACCTGATTTCCTCCTTACATATATAAAACAACTAAACTTGTCAACTTGTCTTCTACAGGTTTCTTCAAAGTCTCTTATACTATTTTAGTTTCATATAAAACAGTCTTTAAGCCGGGCGCAGTGGCTCATGCCTATAAACCCAGCACTTTGGGAGGCTGAGGCAAGGGGATCACCTGAGGTCACGAGTTCGAGACCAGCCTGACGAACATGGAGAAACCCTATCTGTACTAAAAATACAAAATTAGCTGGGCATGGTGGCACATACCTGTAAGCTACTCAGGAAGCTGAGGCAGGAGAATCACTTGAACCCCAGGAGGCAGAGGTTGCGGTGAGCCAAGGTTGTGCCATTGCACTCCAGCCTGGGCGACAGAGTGAAACTCTGTCTCAAAAACAAACAAACAAGTCTTTAAGTAAGGTAAATATGAATGCAAATCTGTTAACCAAATAGCTGTTCTTTGGGTTACTGTTTAGTCTAGGATGCTGTTCTAGCTACAAGCAATCTTACATTTCATTTTTGTCTGACCTGCTAACAAGTTTATGAGTTAAATTAGTTGGATCAGGCAGTGAATTGCTGTGTAAAAGGCAAATGCCCTGTTCATACACAGGTTTGCATTTATCAGACCTTAGTGGGTCTGGAATGGAAGGTCAGCTGAGGGGTAGTATGAAGTAACAGGTTAGTGTGTTTTCAGTGGTCTCTGAAGAGGCTAACACTGTAAAGGAGGATGTAAGTATGTTCTGAACCTCAACAGTATCAGGAAGACAATGGTCAAAAGAATGAGCAGTTGTTACAGCATTTCTTCATGAAATTTAGGTAGTTTTTCCTTATTGTACCCATTGAACTGGCACATGAAAATGCCTGTTTTCTTAGATGTCTCTTCTTCCTAAGGCCAGTCCAGCTTTAATCATTTAAAATATAGTATATAAATTGCTTTAATTTTTACAACCTGCCTCTTTTAAAATGGTAAAAAATAACTATAATGTTATCTCTTCAAGTTTTTGCCTATGCCAGTACAATATATACTGTATACACATTTTGTCTGAGAGACAAACACAAGCAGCTACTCTTTTGCCTCGCCAATGAAAGGGCATTATTTGAAATTAAGTCCAGATACTCTCCTTGTTTAGCTCAGGTACAACTACTAGAAGAGCTAAGCATCACTTACCACCTACATTTGTTTTTTCCTGGTGAGAGCATTTGCAAAGCACAATGGCACTTGTAGAACCCCTATGGAGAAAGGCAATCTTCCAAAAAGCAAATCCTCTCCATGGGGTAGAGTATGGAAACGCTGGAGGAGACTGAAATGCAGGACTCAAATCTTAGATCTCTGGGCTAACCTTTTGAAACACCTCTGCATTTAACCATTAAACGGAACACTTGACTTTACCTGAAACTGAGACAGAATATTCAACTGTTTACCTTCCATTGTTCACATTCCAAAGGAAGGATAGCCTCTGAAAAAGAAGGTCCCAAAGATAAGCAAGCTTCCTCTCCCAACTTCTCATAGAGGTAGTAAAGAACCATTTCTTTTCTTTTTTTGAGATGTAGTCTCACTTTGTCACCCAGGCTGGAGTGCAGTGGTGCGATCTCAGCTCACTGCAATCTCCACCTTTGGGGTCAAGCAATTATCCTGCCTCAGTCTCCCAAGTAGCTGAGATTACAGGCACCTGCCCACCATACTTGGCTAATTTTTTTTGTATTTTTAGTAGAGACACGGTCTTGCCATGTTGGCCAGGCTGATATTGAACTCCTGATCTCAAGTGATCCACCCGCACTGGCCTCCCAAAGTGCTTGGATTACAGGTGTGAGCCACTGCGCCTGGCCTAAGAATCATTTTCTTTTTACTAGTTTTTGGGAATCTCCAAAAATTTCCAGCCAACTAAATCTAGACTAGTGAATTCTAAGCCTTAAAAACCTGTGACTGGACAATTTGGTGGCTTTAATCATTAGTTTACTAAAGAAACAAATATTTTGTGAATTAACAAGATTAACACAGGCAGGCACTCTCCTGTAATGAGTGCTATTCACACTCCAAAAGGTCAGATGTTTTGTGATTAAGTCCTAGTAGTCACGAGCAAGGGATGTCTTCCTAAAACAACAAAATGAGGTTTTTCATGAATGATAGATGTTAGCTTACCTTGACCCCTTTAAATATTTAAGAAGCACAAAGTATTTTCTTTTTTGTCCCCCTTTTTTGAGACAAGAGTCTTGCTCTCTTGTCCAGGCTGGAGTGCAGTGGTGCAATCTTGGCTCAACCTCCAGCTCCTGGGTTCAAGCGATTTTCACACCTCAAGCCTTCTGAGTAGCCACAGACATGCACCCCCATTCCTGGCTAATTTTTTGCCATTTTTAGTGGAGGTGGTGTTTCATTATGTTGCCAGGCTGGTCTCAAACTCCTGGCCTCAAGTGATCCGCCTGCCTTGGCCTCCCAAAGTGCTGGGATTACAGGTATGAGCCACTGAGCCTCATGAATACATTAATTTCTATTTAATTCCTTTGTTGAGTTGTATTCAAGTAGCTAATTCTTTGCAATGAAACTCACATTTCTTGTTTTTCCTAAACTAGGTAGAAGTTCTAGGTTCTAAGTGTAGTAGAGACAGTTTTGTTTTGTCATCACCGAAATAAAATCAAAAAGCGTTTTGTATTTTTCAGTAATATGACTTCTTTAAAGTTGTTGTGAGGTACTGATTGATATATAAATATAAATGACGACCAGAATTGGGTATATTTTTTCCTCCTTAATATACTACTACCTTTTCCAGGAGAAATCACATAGCTGGAAGCAGAAATACCATTGTGCTGGGTCTTATCTTGAACCTGTTTTTAAAGATTGGAACTAAATAAACAGCTCTGCTTCATTAGGGGGAGAATCCTGTTTTGTGTAAAACTCTTGGAAAGAGGTATTCCACAGGAGTCCACTCCCCCTTTTTATCTGTCATCTTCAAACCATGCTAGAGAGATCTTTTTCGGAAATGTTTGTCAGTATACTTTATCCAAGTCCCTATCTATACCAGATCCCAAATCCCTCCCCCCATACTAGACACTTTTAAAACCAAACCTAACATGATAAAAACCACACAAAACCCCCAAATAATCCAAACAAACAAAAAACTGGTCTGAGGAAATTATAAAGTCTCCTTTTAAGGGCCCACAAGATGCTAGGATAGCCAGAGCTTTGGGTGCTTCAGAAATTTAAGTCGTTACACACATATCCCAGGGTAGTCAGCAAGGCCTTTACACATTTAAGCTCTGAAGCTTAATCAAATTTCACATACAGGTGGAAAGTCCATCTCTTCTCCACAGACTTCCTCCCCTCCATTCCAATCTTAATTCCTACATAATTCACACTTAGACTGACAGCTAGTACAATTTCTAGCTGGAATGTGGGAAGATAAATAAAACAAAGCTACCCTAGGTTGGAAATAGGCAGTAAGATGTCCTGAAGGTTATAAACAAGAATGGAGTATTTTGCTACGTAAATGTTACCAGTATCTCATAGACTGTATAAACAGATGCACCGATCAGAAAATGCCCATTGCTCTAAACACTAAAAAGAATTTGGCCCATATGTGTCAGAGAACACAAACACACAGTTACTTTTTCTAACCCAAGTTTCCTGTCTATTTTAGTTGGATCCTATAAGAAAACTTTAAATCATTATGGTTCATTAATGTGGAATTGGATGTGATCTCCGATCTTGGGGCTGCAGGTACTTGACCAAACTATTAAGCTATCTATATCAAAGGTTTATTTGAAAGCTTCTGAGTATGAGGGTTCTTGTATCAAATGAGGATTCAAGAGGGGGATGAAAAAACTGTACTTGTCAGTTTAGAAAGTCACAGAGAGTTTATCATTCTATAATTAGATGGAGGAAAATGAAGAACCCACTGGAGCAGGAAGAAGCAAGAGTCTTCTAAGGTCTGGCATCTGCAAGTAAATGGAGAAAAAAAAAAGTTTTCAGTTCCTTTCAATGAAAAAAGCACCAACTACATCTGACAGTGGGCCACACAACTATAACCAATTAAGTTATCTTGGTCTGCCGGAGGAATCTCCTGTCGTTAATGGCAGAACACCAACTACCTTCTGACCCTTAGCTCTTTAGTACCATTAAGCACAGAGAAACTTGTTAACTGAATTAAAAACATTCTTTACAGAAATCAATGTATACTCCTGTGTCAAGAGTTTTGAAAGTGAGGAGAACAGCAGGCAGTTGACTCATTCAGACAATTGATTAACTCCAATTAACTTATCTTGATCTTTTTCTCACATGCTGTATTTACTCATAGTTCAAAAGTAGTTATTGAGCTTTTACAATGTACACTGGGGACAAAAATTAGTATGGTATTACCTGCTTCTGAGGTACTTGTCTAGTAAAAAGTGGAGTTGTTGATAAAAACAAAAATAGGATAAAGCACATTAAGTGCTAAGTGAACAGACCCTTGTCATGTATGTACATTCAAAAACATTTCACCCACACTTAAGTTCCTTAAGGGCATAGTCATATCTTTTCTTTTGTATCCTTCCAAAGCAACTAGAGAATTCTGCAACAACAGGCATTGAAAATAATACTTCATGGCTGAGCGCGGTGGCATATGCCTGTAATCTTAGCACTTTGGGAGGGCAAGGTGGATCACCTGAGGTCAGGAGTTCAAGACCTGCCTGGCCAACGTGGCGAAACACCGTCTCTACTAAAAACACAAAAATTAGCTGGGCATGGTGGCGCATGCTTGTAATCCCAACTACTTGGGAGGCTGAGGAAGGAGAATCGCTTAAACCTGCGAGGCGGAGGTTGTAGTGAGCTGAGATGGCGCCACTGCACTCCAGCCTGAGCGATGTGAGTGAGACTCCATTGCAAACAAAACAACAACAAAAAACTTTTCATTTTTATTAAGATGATAAGGTCTGTGGCTGCTTAAGGATTCTTATCTAACCTATTTTTCTGATTCCTCAGGAGTTACACAGAAAAATAAATTTGTGTGTAAGGAGTTGAACTGCAAAGAGTTAAGTTCTAAAGGTGAAATGGGTCTGGTCTTAAGTTACAGACACAGAAATTTCTCCTAGGTTTTTATCTTAGAGTAGCCATTTTTACTAGACAGCTATTCAAACTGTTTGATCGCTAGGCACCTTGTATAGCATATCAGAGAGGAACTGAAAGTTCACCATTTATCCAGGTCTGTTCAATGTATGCCTCTCCTCCAATCCCCCCCCTTTATTTTTAGAGACAAGGTCACTATGTTGCTCAGGCTGGTCTTACATTCCCGGGCTCAAGCAATCCTCCTGCCTTGGTCTCCCAAAGTGTTGGGATTATAGGTGTGAGCCACTGTGGCCAGCCCTCCCTGCTTTTGTTTTTTTAAGAGACCAGGTCTCACCATGTTGCTGAGGCTAGAGTACAGTGGCTATTCACAGGCACAGTCATGGTACACTATATCCTTGATCTCCTGGGCTCAAGTGATCCTCCTGTCTCAGCCTCTCAAGTAGCTGGAATGACGGGCGCGTACCACCATACTCAATGCATGCTTTTCTGATGCACCCCAGTGCTGTTGTACCTCTTTTCCTTTGGGGACTAAATCCCATTTTCTGGCTTTCAAATGTATTTAACAATTTGACGTCAGAATCTCCTAGGAAAAATGGCTGGTACCTAGATAAGTATTATTGTCTATAGCTAAGGGATGTTAACTTTTAGCATCTCTTCTTCTTACCAGAAGAAACATCAGTCTTACCACAAAATGAAACTAACTCAAAGATTTATCTATTTCACTGTGCAGAGACAGTGAACAGACTGGAATGCAAGAGGCCAATTATTCATTAATTCAATAAATATTCACTGGGGGCCTACTAACTGCAAAACAGTTGGGATATAATCTCATTCTCAGCCTTTGTAACATTCCCTTTGCCAAAAGCAATGTGGCTGAGCAACCTCAGCCAAGACGACATTTGAAGACTCAAACTTGGCTCTGCCATAGGCACACAGGATAACTTAAAGGAAAGGCTTCATCTGTGAAAAGTGAGAGAGATTTTGGTCTCTTCATACAGATTTTGTGAGGTTCTGCCAAATCAAATACTCAGGTATTTTCATCAACAGTGTAAAACTCTTAGAAACTCAACACTCTTATTTTTTTAAATTTATTTTATTTTTGAGACGTAGTCTCACTCTGTGGCCTAGACTGGAGTGTAGTGGCATGATCTCGGCTCGCTGCAACCTCTGCCTCCTGGTTCAAGCGATTCTTCTACCTCAGCCTCCCGAGTAGCTGGGATTACAGGCATGTGCCACCATGCCCAGTTAATTTTTGTATTTTTAGTCAAGACAGGGTTTACCATGTTGGCCAGGCTGGTCTCGAACTCCTGACCTCAAGTGGCCTGCCCACCTCTGCCTCCCAAAGTGCTAAGATTACAGGCATGAGCCACCGCACCTGGCCAGAAACACAAAACTTTTGAGTGCTCATTAAAAAGAGTATGAATTTTTTGATGAGTATTAAACTGTACTGCACAGGGAATGAATTGCAGAGCAGTGAAGCACAGCTGTCTGATTAATCTCAGTCCATTAAAAGAGGCGTGATAGATCTAGAATGCAACTTTGATTTAAAAAAGAAGGGAATGTGTACTAATGTTACAGAAAACAACTTGGCATGTTAGCAGAATTCTAATTTAACCAGTAGATGCCTATTCATTAGCGTGTAAAGCCATAACAGAGGCTATATACTTAAAAAACACATGCACACACAAAGCTTTAATTTGGTACCATAATCAGAAAGAAAATTGGACCCAAATTGCTTTATGTCCAGTTAAATCTTGCTACCATATGAAGAGATAGTGAAATAAAACTGAAACACTTACTTGATGAGATAGGTATTCAGTTATTGTGCATTTCCATCTATAAGTAGAAATATTTCAAAATAAATACACCATGCCAATTGAAATTCACTCCATCCCCTATTCTTATTAAACACAATGACTTATTCCTGGGTATACTAAATTGTAATATAAAAGTACAAGAATTTAATATTAGTAATCAGATTTCACTCAAGAGCATGGGAAAAGAAAATAGACCTTCACCTATCAAGCTGTTTGGCATACAATTTGGTAACTTCATTTTTTGGGAAATGGAAGTATCCAAAGAGAACTGTTTTAAAGTGAATCCTCTAGCCACCTAAAAATTGGCTCAATGTTTTAAAGTGAATCCTCTAGCCACCTAAAAATTGGCTCAAGCAGTAGCAAAGACTGAAATAAAGAGAATCTGAATCTATGGGCAACATTGGAAAAGAAAAGTTTGTATTAAGTAAAAATGACAGTATCTTGGGAGTTCCCTATGTGGAAATTTCATTATAAGGGTAATATGATACAAATGTAGTACCTGTTTACCCAGCATGACCTCTGAAGTCTAGGGAGGACATCTGAATACCATTCTTTATGCTGGTTCCTATGACTTATGATTTTCATTTTCTCTCTATACTCATTTCCTTTTCGGCCCTCACAATCCAATTTCTGATCCCAATTCCCTACTGGCATTATGCCTTGAAAAAAATCAGGGATGGCTTCCTCCTAGTCCAAATCATCAGCCTTTTTTTTGGCTCCCAGTTTTTCTCGTGGTATTTGATGTCAGTGGTCATCCCATCTTGAAAATATTCTTTTGGCTTCTGTGATCTTATACTTTCCTGTCCATAATTTCTTGCTGATTTCCTAATCTAGTATTTCCTAACCAGGATCAGTAGGGTGAACTGAGTAAAGTGCTTAGGGAATACAATTTAAGGGGGCACTCACTTTAAGGGTCATGGAAGTACACGGTGTTCATACTGAACACATCTGAATAATCAATATTAACTGTATTTAGCACAAAAGAAAGAGTAAAACTATTTTGCCTCCATTTCACTTACTGTTTTTCCATGGCAGAACATACGGCAGAGATTTGGGAACTCGCATGCCTGAAGCCAGGTTATTCTTATGTTCCATAACTATGTTGTTTGCAGGGCTGCAAAAAGATGAATTTGGCTATGTTGGCAGATCAGTATCACTCAAGCAGGCACATGTAAGATAATCAAGATGTGTTTTTTGTAATTTGGGGAAAAACAACAACCTACATTCATCTGAAATGTAGACACATTTCCATCAAAACGTTCCGGCAATTAGAATGATTACGACTTACTTCTCTGGAAAGCTCCCTGTTCTGTATAGGCATTAAGATGGGTCTAACCATTTTCATTTTCTAGAAATTGAGATAAACAGCAATGCCATCTACTGTTCAGCTGTATGACAGGCTCATCAACTCACTCAATAAACATAAGAGATAAAATAAAGTGCTAAGACAACCAAACCAAAAGCAGCAAATCTTCAACGGAGGTAAAATTAAAAGTTGTAGCCAACTGAATTCATTTTAAGTTTTTCTATCTTGGTGCACATAAAATAGTATACACTTAAAATTATTTATTGACCTCAACAGTTAAAAAATAAAAATTTGATAAGCATTCTATTTGGGGAAAAAAGTGAAGTCTAGCATCTTATTCCTTTATTTCCTAATCCAGAAATAATCTCATTTTGGTTTGAAATTTGATCTTCCGAGGTTGGAGTAATGGTGGTAATGATAAATAGTTTCATTCTTTCTTATTTATTTATTTATTTATTTGCAAGGACTCTATGTAACCCAGGCTGGAGTACAATTTCACAGTCATGGCTCACTGCAACCTCGACCTCCTGGGCTTAAGTGATCCTCTGGTCTCAGCCTCCCAAGTAGCTGGGACTATATATAGGCATCCACCACCATGCCCAGCTTATTTTGTTTTTTAAATTTTTTTTGTAGAGACAGGATCTCACTGTGTTACTCACGTTGATTTTGAACTCCTGGCCTCAGCAATCCTTCCGCCTTGGCCTCCAGGTATGAGCTACTCTGTGCCTGGCCAGAAATCTTATTATAGTTTTAGAGCTGGGCATGATGGCTCAGGCCTGTAATCCCAACACTTTGGGAGGCCAAGGGGGGTAGGATTAATTGAGGCCAGGATTTTGAGACTAGCCTAGGCAACATAGTGAGACCTTGTCTCTACTAATAATAAAGAATTAGCTAGGTGTGGTGGTGGGTCCCTATAGTCCCAGCTATTTGAGAGGCCCAGGGGAGGAGGATCGCTTGAGCCCACAAGGTAGAGCCTGCAGTGAGCCATGATCATGCCATTACACTCCAGGCTGGTTGACAGATTCCCTGTCTCTCTAAAAAAAAAAAAAAAATTAGATACAAAATCAGTGGGAAGAAGAGACACATATTCTTTCCTAATAGGTACTCTGGATTTTCCAATCTCTAATAAATAATTTTTAGCTGGGTGCAGTGGCTCACACCTGTAATCACAGCACTTTGGGAGGCTGAGGCAGGCGGCTCACCTGAGGTTGGGAGTTTCAGACCAGCCTTACCAACACGGAGAAACCCCATTTCTACTAAAAATACAAAAATATCTTGGCATGGTGACACATGTCTGTAATCCCAGCTACTCGGGAGGCTGAGGCAGGAGAATCTCTTGAACCCGGGAGGCAGAGGTTGCAGTGAGTTGAGATCATGCCATTGTACTCCAGCCTGGGCAAAAATTGTGAAACTCTGTCTCAAAAAAAAAAAAAAATTCTTAAGACTACTTTTTCTTTAACACTAGTTAGCTAAAGTAAAAATGATCCAAGTGGTATAGTGGGAGAAATTTTTCAAAGCATTAAAATAATGTAAACCTGCTGGGTGCAGTGGCTCATGCCTGTAATCCCAACACTTTGGGAGGCTGAGGCAGGCAGATCACCTGAGGTTGGGAGTTCGAGACAGCCTGACTGACATGGAGGTACCCTGACCCTACTAAAAATACAAAAAATTAGCTGGGTGTGGTGGTGCATGCCTGTAATCCCAGCTACTTGGGAGTCTGAGGCAGAAGAATCGCTTGAACCTGGGAGGCGGAGGCTGCTGTGAGCTGAGATCATGTCACTGCACTCCAGCCTGGGCTACAAGAGCAAAACTCTGCCTCAAAAAAAAAAAAAAAAAAAGTAAACCTAGCAAAAAACATAACTAACACACATGAATGTCTGGGACCACTGTTTCTCTTGCTAAACTATAATGTATTTTTGTATCCCTAATTGATTAGCACAAAGCACATGACCTTTTTATGAATCAAGAACTAATATGAAAAAAATGCCAAAATAATATCTAAACTACCATCAAGGAATATCATTAAAGAAAGTGGTTAATTCATGCTCCAGTGGCTTCTCTTGATAACAAGAACACTCTGATTTTGGGAAGCAGTGCTGGGATGAGACCATTTCATTTCATTTACCTGTTGTTGTCACAGTAGTGAGTTGTGCCCCAGACAAATGGGGTGCTGGTCTGTTCCCACAAATCTGTCAAAGGAAGCAAAACACAGTTTGTAGTACTACTAGCTAAGACACCAGTTCATGTTAGTTGAAATTATAAGATGGGAAATAATATACCTAAGTTTTGGAGAAGCAAGTAAAAATTGATCAAGTACCCTGCCTAAGTGACACAGTAGCAAGAATTTAATTGAAGGATATAAACACAAGTGACATAAATAATAATAAACGTGCCTAGGAACAATCAAACACAGATGGTACAACACAATTTATGGAAAAAAACAGATGCAAAGAAGTGCTTTTTCCAATCAAGAGGGATTGGCTGTTCCACGTGTCTGCACAGCGATACAAATGTGCTCGTTTTGGGGCCCAATAAAAATAATAAGGCATTCTGAACAACGTGGTATGTTCATAAAAAAGGAAAATCTCCCTTCTGTCTTAAGCAAATGACTTGAGATTTAGACATTGTGAAGAAAAAGATGTAGAGGCAGCTCACCTTTATCCCAGTCTTCATCGCAAGGAGGGCACTGCCATGTGCTCTCGGCCAGAGTCTCTTGTCTAAGGCTCCTGGTTTGGTTGACTGCAAGACAATAAAGATTGGACATAAGAAGGGGATACTGCCAAGTTATTGTGTTCAAAGGGACTAGGAGCTTAAAAGATTGCAGGGTAGCCTGTTGGGTCTTTATTTCTGAAAAATGGATAGCGTAAAAGCTAAACAGAGGGATTATCTCTGCTAACAGAAGAAAGAAAAGCAGAAACAAAAATGTTTGCCATATTTATGGCAATAAAATATTTATTTTTAGATGTATTATTAGTAAAATGAACCAGACTGTTCAGAAAACAGTCTGACACATACAATCTGACAACTTATTGCTGCTATGATACAAATCTCAAAGGTGGAAGAGTATTGCTCTTCTGAAACAATAAAAGCCAAAAATCAAGCTGACAATGTAGCATAATACAAATCTGAAGGAGATAACCTCCAGTACTGAAACATTTTAGATAGTGAGTCTTACCAACATCTTGCTCAATACAACTTCTGTCATCACAGCTTGAGATATGATGACTAATTTCAGCTCGAGGAACCTGGTGGCGAGCATTGAAGGGACAAGTAGCCAATTTGCTTGCAACATCAGGATGATTCTGTGGAACCAAAATTAAGGGATCTGTCAGTTCTCTGGATCTCTTAAAGTCAAAAGGGAATAGTTAAGCCTTGTTCTATAAATGCCTCCTCTAAAATTCCTCAATAAACTCCTGGCTTAACTACAAGCAAACTCATAGTACAAAACTAAGAGGGAATTATTTATTGTTCATATATAGACAATTACTTCAAAATCGTCAAAAGTCTTTTTGTTATGACTGTAGAGACTGACAACACAGATACTGGGGTTTAAGTGCTTTATGTAGAGCTAAGACATCTTTCCTCCCTGTTTATTTCTCAGAGTCACAAGATTCAAGCAGCACAGCCTGTAATGAGAGAGCTCTCTGGATGTTTTTGAAAGCCGATATTCAGGATGAATAGTAACACTAAAACACATTCTTAGTCTGCATTGCAGTAGTGCCCCTGCTATTGCAATACAATAGTGCTGGAAAATAGTTGTTGTAAGGGAGCCGCAGAAGAGGCAAACCAATGATTTTTCAGATTAACACAGTGACGCTTATTTAAAGTAATGATGCCTGAAATGAAGCTCTGAACAATTTGACCTTTATTTCAGCTATTTCACTAAGGAAAAACCCAAATGATAGAGTCTACTTTGCTGACCAAGTTCCTTATTTTAAAACAAAACAAAGAGTTTAGTATCACCCATATCCTATGGCAAATATACCAGCAATTAAGAAATTTATTAGAAAGGAAAAGGTCATAAACGAAACTCGAAAAAGTAAAAATAATATGAAGTAGGGAGAAGACTGGAAAAATATATGGGAGTGAGAAACTTGCAGGCATCTGCGTTATTTTCCTAAGTAACATCAGGCATTCAATACAAAAGTTTTGTGGCCAAAGATTAAGGACATTAGAATAGGGGAGTTATGACATTAGAAGAGGGGAGTTTTTCACCACTTGGCTCCACTTGGGAAATGTTTGAGAGCCTAGAGGAGACGATGTTGTAGTGGTATCTGCTGTTCCATATTATCCAGGTTTAACGTTAAGGGATCTTTGCTCTAGAGATTAAAAGGAGCTGGAGAAATAACAAAGACATATTATATTTCTAGGATTATACAAGAAACACTTTTTCAAGGATGTTAAACCTGAATTATATGCAGTTTGGATTAAATACATCAATTATTTTCCAAGCATAAATTCTGGCAGAATTTTGGCTTCTGTATCAGCATTCTAACAACAGTGTCAAAATGTCTCAATGTATCATTAAAGTAGTTTATATCAGCTAAGCCTATAAAAGAGTGATCAGAAAGAAAATCCTTATTTTTTAAAAAAAGATGTTGATTGTTGAAACTTGGAGATAAAGTTATTAAAAAAATTTTTTTTTTTGAGATGGAGTCTTACTTTGTTGCCTAGGCTGGAGTGCAGCGGCACGATCTCGGCTCACTGCAACCTCCGCCTCCCAGGTTCAAGTAATCCTCTGCCTCAGCCTCCTGAGTAGCTGGGATTACAAGTGCCTGCCACCACGCCTAGCTAATTTTTGTATTTTTAGTAGAGATGGGGTTTCACCATCTTGACCAGGCTGGTCTTGAACTCCTGACCTCGTGATCCACCTGCCTCGGCCTCCCAAAGTGCTGGGATTACAGGCGTGAGCCACCACGCTTGACCAAGATACAATTATTTTTAGGAATAATTTTTCTTGGGCTAACTTCTAGCTGTTCAAGCTCTAAAATTTCTAAACAAAATAATCAGAAAAAGTGAATTATAGGACCCAATCCTTATTAGGCCAATGAATACATCAAATTTACAAGATAGGCGTGATTTCTCATTGTTAGCAAAAATTAGCCTATTTACAAAGGGTGAGAAGACTCTAGAGATGCCATTTATAAAGGGTCACTAGTTAGTAAAAAGAAAGCCAAAACAAGAAAAAAATTATCCTAATGAATGAACAAATGCCTTTCTATAAATGTAGGTATTTAACAGAGATAGATTCCCAAAACAATTCTGGCAATCGATTAAAACATTTATGATATAATCATTTGATGTTTATAAAATATGGCCTTTTAAAAGAACTCAGAAGGCGTTAGAGAGCAAATTATAGAGTAACACCCTACCTTTCTGCACTTGATAAGATGATAAGGAAACCTACAAGCTCTGATTTGATGGTTTTTATCGTAGGGGCATTGCAGTAGCTTCTCAGGGTCCAGGGAGTCGGCTGAAAGGGAGAAGTATTTCACTAAGTAAAACAGTAACAGGCCCTTATAAAACTACAGCATTCTAGGCACACTGGATTTTTTTTCAAGAGAATCTGTAATAATAGAACAATATGGTCTAAAGAAAACTTGGATTAAAAAAAAAGAGTGACTACAAATTTAAAATATTTCTGAATCTTAGTAAGTTCAGCAGAACCAGAAAATTCAGGTGCTAAGTCTGTTTCATATTGAATTGAACATAAATATTGTTTTCATGGTTACTCTTAGTATAAAACAAAGCTAAATAAAATGTCATTCTCTTTTCTAAAAGTGCTAATTCAGGGTTATTCCTATTCTCTAGCTAGTCTATTCAGAGCCTCCCAATGAGTATGCTGAAGTTGAAATGGATAGCTGGTGTGCTAATACACCAATCTGGGGGCCCACTGCAAGTTCCAGACATCCCCATCCCCCATCTCCACAGGCAAGTTGAGAGTAGTTAATCCCCTTCACCAGCATCTTCATCTATTACTTGTATCCCATGACATGAAAAAAGTTGGTAAGCACTGCTCTATATCAGTTATATGTTCTATGGCAGCTTGAAAAATATTAGTGGATAGATGATTTCTTTTTCATCTGCCTGCTTTAACTTACTCCTATAAGTAGTTTCTGATCTTGGTTATTCTAGTTACCTCTCAAATGAAACCAATACTGTTATCAGACAGGTAGTTTTTACTTTTCATATTTTGGAACACAGGTGAGAACAAAATAGAGAATTCTTTAATCTAGTGACTATTACATTTGCCAGCTAAAAAAAATAGAACAATCTACAAAAACAGAACCTCCTGAGGTTAAGACAACTGCAGACATATGGAACTACTGTGTGAAAGAAAGCCCCTAACCTATAAAATGCTATTTAAAACAACCCTTAGGCTATACAAGATGCCCAGGCTGAGCCCCAAATTTTAACAAGTCTGGTTAAGGAAGGGAAATTAAATGGTTAAGCACATTCTGGTATATTATGAGACAAGAGGCAACCTAATAAATTGCTCTTGCCACCCTTGAAGGCAATGATAAAAGTGAAATAAGATAAACAATTCACATTTGATAAGAAGCTTATAAACCAGGAGACTGCTATGAAAATCAG
Organism: Cacajao melanocephalus; assembly: GCA_963573385.1. Taxonomy (NCBI): domain Eukaryota; kingdom Metazoa; phylum Chordata; class Mammalia; order Primates; family Pitheciidae; genus Cacajao; species Cacajao melanocephalus. The sequence goes on along the minus strand of CAUYLG010071240.1, from coordinate 43,634 downwards.
AAGTCAGTGGGGAATTGAAACAGACAGTTTCACTGGAAAAGTGGTAAACATGGAATAAATTGCTAACCATGATCGTGATGCAAATGAGCCAGAAAGGTGACTTGAAGGACGGAATGAATAGGAAAGAAAAGTCTTAAAGGACAGGCAGCCTTATTATGCCAACCAGGCTCTTCTTGACCAGCAATGTTTTCATATTTCTGAAGCTTCAGGACAAACAGGGAGAGTTTACAGATGAAATTCTTATTAGTTTCCCTTCATTTAATCCATTCCCATCACTAGAAAATGTTAGGCCATGTCAGCAGCTGACAGACTGGATGGTACCTTATGATTCATATATGTTATATTGCCCATATAGTAGCATATGTTGGAGTTGATAATGAGAGCTTCTCATTGTAATGCTTTACTTTTTGGTCTCCAGCAATTTAGGCCAACTTTAACCTGGCTTTCTATATTAAAAAAATTATTTTTGATTTAAAAATCTTTTTTTTTTTTTTTTGAGACAGTCTTGTTCTGTTGCCCAGGCTGGAGTGAAGTGGTGTGATCTTGGCTCACTGCAACCTTTGTCTCCTGGGTTCGAGTCATTCTTGTGCCTCAGCCCCAGGAGTAGCTGGGACAAAAATCTTAATTGTGATAAAAACATATATAAGATTTACCATGTTAATCATTTTTAAGTATACAGTGTATACAGTGTTAAGTATTAATATATTCCCACTGTTGTGCAACTAATTTCCAAAAGTTTTTCATTTTACTAAACTGAAACTCTATACCCATTAAACATCAACTCTCCATCCTCCACACCCTCCAGCTCCTGGCAACCACCATTCTACTTTTTGTTTTGGTGAGTTTGACTAGATACATCATATACATGAAATCACAGTCTTTTTTATTGTACTCTTAAGTTCTGGGGTACATGTGCAGAACATGCATGTTACATAGGTATACACGTGCCATGGTGGTTTGCTGCATCCAACACCCCATCACCTACATTAGGTGTTTCTCTTAATGCTCCAGTCCCCCCACCTCTGTCTTTTTCTTTTTTGTGACTAGCTTATTTCACTTAGCCTAAGGTCCTCAAGGTTTATCCATGCTATAGCATGTGACAGTATTTCCTGTATCTTCTATCTTGCAATTTGCTTTCTTTTCTTTTTGCTTAATGTATCTTGGAGTTCCTTCCATATCAGTACATATAAGGAATATTTCATTGCTGCATATGGATGTACCAAATTTTTTATTATTTTTCTTTTTTCTTGTTCATGTCTCTCATAAGGTTGCAGGATGTACCAAATTTTTAATTGATTTTCTTATTAACGGACATTTAGGTTGTTTCCAGTTTTTACTTTTTTTTTTTTGTTTTGACAGAGTTTTGTTCTTGTTGTCTAGGCTGGGGTGCAACGGCGAAATCTCGGCTCATTGCAACCTCTGCTTCCCAGGTTCGAGCTATTTGCCTCAGCCTCCCAAGTAGGCAAGGTTACAGGCGCCTGCCACCATGCCTGGCTAATTTTTTTGGATTTTTAGTAGAGAATGGTCAGGCTGGTCTTGAACTCCTGGCCTCAGGTGATCCACCCGCCTCAGCCTCCCAAAGTGCGAGGATTACAGGTGTGAGCCACCGTGCCCAGCCCAGTTTTTATTATAATATACAATGCTGTGACTAACAATCTGGTTTATTCTTCTTTGTGCATGTATGAGTATTTTTTTTTCTGAGACAGGGTCTCACTCTGTTGCCCAGGCTAGAGAGCGTAGTGGTGCGATCCTGGCTCACTGCAACCTCCACTTCCTGGGTTTAAGTGATTCTTGTGCCTTTGCCCCCCAAGTAGCTGGGATTACAGGTGTGCCTGGCTAACTTTTTGTATTTTTAGTAGAGACAGGGTTTTGCCATGTTGGTCAGGCTGGTCTTGAACTCCTGGCCTCCTGTGATCTGCCCGCCTTGGCCTTCCAAAGTGCTGGGATTACAGACATAAGCCACCATGCCTGGCCAATGTATGAGTATTTCTCTTGGATAAACACCCAAGAGCACTCCACTGAAATGTCTGTGCATTAAAAGTTGTAATAAATACTAACAAACTGCTCTAAAAATTTTCGTCTGGTGTCCTGGGAATATAACTTACTTTGGAAAACAAAGTAAGTCTATTTGACAAGCTTCCTCTAAAAGCACAGACTCAGCTGTTCCTCAGATTTGGGTAGGGCCCAGAACCCATGGTGAGAAATGGAGGAAATTTCATGGAAATAAGGAAGTAGGCCTGACAAAAGTATCATCAGCTAAGAGGTAGAGCCCAAAGCGAGAAGACAGAGATCTTTAGGAATCTACAAGATTAACTTGGAAAGCCAGGTCAATTTGGGAAAAAGGTCAAGTATAGTCTTAAGGCAGTGTTTCTCAAACTTTAGCTTACTCTTCAGGTGTTACATCACTTAGGGACTGTGTTAAAGTGCAGATTCTGATTCAGAAGGTCTGGGATAAGGCCTGAGATTGTTCATTTCCAACACACTCCCAGGGATATGTAAGAAAAAAAATGTAGCCGAAAAAAGTAACAAAGAACTGAGAGACAGAAAGGGGAGATGTTTTCTAATGTAATAGAGAATAGTATGTTTCCAAGAATAAGTATATATACACCATAAAGGGACTTGACATTCTTATTTTTCCTTTTGAGACAAAGTCTTGCTCTGTTGCCAGGCAGTGGTGCAATCTCAGCTCACTGAGTGCAGTGATCTCAGCTCACTGAAACCTTTGCCTCCTGGGTTCAAGCGGTTCTCCTGACTCAGCTTCCCAAGTAGCTGGGATTATAGGCATGCGCCACCATGCCCAGCTAATTTTTGTATTTTTAATAAAGATGGGGTTTTACCATGTTGGTCACTGATGGTCTCGATCTTTTGACCTCGTAATCTGCCCACTTTGGCCTCCCAAAGTACTGGGATTACAGGCGTGAGCCACCGTGCCCAGCCTTCTTTTTTTCTTATTAAGAGACAGGGTTGACCAGGCACAGTGGCTCATGCCTGTAATCCCAGCATGTTGGGAGGCTGAGGTGAGTGGATCATTTGAGGCCAGGAGTTCAAGACCAGCCTGGCCAACATGGCAAAACCCCACCTCAACTAAAAATATAAAAATTAGCCAGCAGCCTGACCAACATGGTGAAACCCTGTCTCTACTAAAAATATAAAATTAGCCGGGTGTGGTGGCACATGCCTGTAATCCCAGCTACTCGGGAGGCTGAGGCAGGAGAATCACTTGAACCCCAGAGGCAGAGGTCGGGGTGAGCTGAGATCGCACCATTGCACTCCAGCCTGGGCAACAAGAGCGAAACTCCGTCTCAAAAAAATAAATAAATTAGCTGGGCGTTGTGGTGTGTGCCTACAGTCCCAGCTACTTGGGAGGCTGAGGCAGGAGAATCACTTAAACCTGGAAGGAAGCGGTTGTAGTGAGCTGAGCTCACCACTGCACTCCAGCCTGGGTGACAGAGCGAGACTCCTTCTCCAAAAAAAAAAAAAAAAAAGAAAAAGAAAAACGGGTCTTGCTCTGTCACCCAGCCTAGAGTGCAGTAGTGTGATCATAGCTCACTGTAACCTCTAACTCCTGGGCTCAAGTGATCCTCCTGCCTCAGCTGCCTGAGCAGTTGGATTTACAGGAATAAGCACCATCATACCTGGCTCAAGAATTTCACATCTTAAGTAAAAATACTTTAAGAAGGCCAGGTGCAGTGGCCCACGCCTGTAATCCCAGCACTTTGGGAGGCTGAGGTAGGCGGATCACAAGGTGAGGAGTTCAAGACCAGCCTGGCCAATATGGTGAACTCTGTCTCTACTAAAAATAAATTAAAAAAAAAATTAGATGGGTGTGGTGGCATGCGCCTGTAGTCCCAGCTACTTGGGAGGCTGAAGCAGAAGAATCATTTGAACCCGGGAGGTGGAGGTTGCAGTGAGCCGAGACTGCACCACTGCACTCCAGCCTGGGTAACAGAGTGAGACTCTGTTTCAAAAAAACAAAAACAAAACAAAAAAACTTTAAGAAAAATTAAAGGCCAGGGGATCCCTATAAGAGATCAATGATTCTCAAAAGTGTGGTCCTAAGATCAACATCAGCTGGTTAACTTGTTAGAAATGCAAATTCACAGATACCGGACCTTTTGAATCAGAAATTCTGAGGGTGGGACCCAGCAATCTGTTTCAACAAGCTTTCCAGGTGATTCTGTTGCATACTAAAGTTTGAGAATAATTGTGTTCTAGATATTTAATAAAGATTATTTCTATGTGGTTTCTGTATTTTGGAGATATAGCTCTCCACTGGACTCTTCCTAGAGGGCAGAATGGGACTGAAACATCCTTTAGTTGGAATTTTTAATTATAATGAGATTCTGAACAAGACAGCAAAGTAGGAAGAAAAAGTAGATTCTGTTGACAAGTTGCATCTAGAGGTATAAACTCAATATTCCTCAAATTTAGTCAGAGGCTAAAAATCATAAGTGAGTACGTGGTATTATGTAGGGTACTACATAACTACAAACAAGATAGAGGACTCTGGTTCTGATTCTGTCCCTAACTATGTAAACCTGGGCAAAATCAATCAATCTAGATTCTATTTTCTCTGTTGTAATACACGATTTTTCAAGTTCCTTCCGTATAATTCAGGTGGCTCCCCTTTGATTTCTTGGGCCATCTAAGGTTCCCGGACCACTTGAGAATAAGAATCCTTCCGAGATTTCTTATCCTAAAAACCCAATGTACATCACCGCTATTATATAAGTATACTATATTAGTCCTCACAGTAGAAAGTAGAGGTTACTATCCCTGTGTCATACATACAAGGAGAAGTTGAAGTCCCACCTCGTTTAATATAGCTTAACAAAGGTGTCCTAACTGTGGCCTTTTCAAACCTTTATGACTTCTCATATCTCCTTTCTTAATTTTCAAGTATTTTATTTCAAATTTGGGCAATACTATACAGAGTTTTCCTCTTCAGCAGTTGGGGAGAAGTCTTTTTCCCAGTACACTAAAAGTCTTTTCAGATATAAAACTATATGCAAATGATTTAACTTATTTTCTAAAAACAACAAGGAGTACATACTGTAAGTTTCTTCCATGTTGGAACTGAAGGAGCTGAATCCAAGTGCTGGAAAAAACAAAAGTGTAGTTCAGGGAATCAGAAATAAAATGTAAAAAAGGTAACCCTAAGTGGTGGAGTCACTTCTGGAACAGAAACTACCCAAGTTCAATATAAGAAACCCTTACTCTCCCCACTCCCTCCATTATTTTATTTTCTTTAAAGCATTCTTCTTGGAATCATTTTAACCTCATGGCCTAATTCACATTATTGGAAAAAATTCTAGGGCCTACCAAATAGTTAAGGAAAACCAAGTATGACTCTTATAGTTCAAATTTAAGCTGTATTTGGGTGACAAAATGTCTACTTTAAGTGCTATTACTTAGTGCCTGTCACTGTTTAGCATTTGTTAGTGCTTGATACTATTAATATTATTGATTATAATGTAAATATTAATATTTAACATTAGAGGGAGCAAGTCAAGACCATGAGAATACTGTTATTTAAACGTATGCGTAAGGACTGGGAGTGGTCACTCTCACGCCTGTAATCCCAGGACTCTGGGAGGCTGAGGCTGGAGGATCACTTGAAGCCAGGAGTTTGAGACTAGCCTGGGAACAAAGCCAGTGTTTCTACAAACAAAAAACAAACTTAGCCACGCCAGGACTACGTGCCTGTAGTCCCAGCTACTCAGGAGGCAAAGGCAGGAGGATCACTTGAGCCCAGGAGCTTTGAGGTTCATGCCATTGCACTCTGCCCTGGACAACGGAGTGAGATCCTGTCTTTAAAAAAACAAAACAAAAAAACCCTTATACATAAACACACAAATAGTGTTTTATTATAAAGCTTTCCTCTCGGGTTCTTAAAAATACAGATAGGCAGGTTACCAGTCTTGCTCCTCTCTGGGATGTGGAAATGCTGGAAGCCTTTGACAGACAGAATACACTTAACCCTTCCAATATGCTCAGAAACATGAGTTGACTATTTTCATGATGTTTCTTAAACATGGCCAGGAAGGGCCACACTGACATTGTCCCTTTTTCTAGTGACGCTTCACCTCTGCTCCCCCCAGTCTTCAGTGCTAAAGTGGCAGTACTTTAAGCTTCTCCAATTAATACTCGTTCCCTCTATGCACTGAGGGAAAAATTCTCAATGTCAAGACTTAAGAACTGTCCATATTATGTATAACAGAGTCACAAGAGAACAAATCTGTAACAGGAATGTGAAAGATTAAAAGAGAAATGGTTTCATAGTTTGAATCCTCTTCTGTTAGAAATCTCTTCTACTGAGCACTGAGACCAAATAAATTTATTATTGTGGGAAAAACCTAATGTATATAAAGCCATCCCCATAGGAGACTTCTGAAAAGGGTCTTACTGTCTCTAGAGCACGCTCTCCTGTGGCCCCTCATACAATTCTACACTCCTCAACCCCACCATTCTATGACATAAGCAGTGGTGGAACCTATCATAGGAAATACAAACAATCAGCCAGAACTCTAGTTTTTTGCTGCAGAGCCTATTTGTTAATGACAATCATTAGTGAATTTGTCTTAAAAATATTTTTCACGTTTACGTTTTGGATCAAGACATCCCTACCATCTTTTTGTTTCTCTTATATGTAGTTACTTCATACTTTTTCATTAAAAATAAGAGTTTGGAAGTATGTTTCTTGATTTTAAGTGAGTGATGAGTACCAGATTCAGCAGCTTGTAGGAAGCCAACCTATTCTTCCCAGACAAAAGGACGAATTACAGGACACTAGGGGAACTGGAATTCACAGTTAACATCACTCATCCATGTCCGTTTTAAGTATCTTCCGCATCAAACTGTTAACAGGTTACCTTTTCCCTAGATCACGGTGAAACGGGCAAACTACGTGGAAGCAATCAGGTGCAGGGGATGGATGTAGTCGGCGACTATTGGTTAAAAGCTTAACAGAATTCCGGGCCTTAGTAAAAGAATCATTTTTCTTCCGGGCCTTGGTAAAAGAATCAATTTTCTTGCTTTAAACAACAACAACAACAAAAATCACAGTAGATTTAATCAATGAGACTAAATAAGAGGAGGTGGGGTAGGTGGTTAACTTAAAAAGAACGTAGAAAAGGCGCCACGGAGGCCCTCGAGCGGATGATGCCGTGGAACCGGCTGGTAGCCAAAATAGCTGCACGGAGAGTCCACAAGGCTGAAGGCCGCCGGCAGAAAACTGAAAACGGGATATTACAAGGTGAAGGTATCCCAGTACGCAAAAGAGGAATTGTTCAGGGGTGCTCTGGGATGCCTTTCCTTACCTTGGTCCACACCGGCTGTCCTCACAGCCGACTTCGTTCCTCGCGCGCCCCAGCAACGGCCACTTCCGGTGTCTAACGTTGGGGGGTGGGGCGCGGGCCCACACTTCCTGTGACCGGCAGTCTCTGCTCTGGCCTAGTGTGAGGCTGGGGTCTCAGCTGTGGAGCTGTGCTGTGGTCCCCTAGGGTCAGCTCCCTGGTGGCCCTTCTCCGTGAGGATCTCCTCCTTGGACTCCCCCTCCTTGGCCCATCCTACCCTGGCCTCCAGAACAACAGTGACCTTCAGTGGGTGGAACTCGCATTTCTTTCCCCGGGGTTTGTGGCAGCCGTCTTAGAAAATGGGCACCTAAGATCACCTGAGGTCAGGAGTTTGAGACCAGCCTGGCCAACATGGTGAAACCTCGTCTCTACTAAAAATACAGAAGTTAGCCGGGCGTGGTGGACGGGCACCTGTAATCCCAGCTACTTGGAAGGCTGAGGCAGGAGAATCGCTTAAACCTGGGAGGTGGAGGTTGTGGTGACCCTAGATTGAGCCACTGCTCTCCAGCCTGGGCGACAAAGTGAGACTCCGTCTCAAAACAAACAAAAAAGAAACGGGCACCTGAGGGAATGGGACTGGTTAGAGGTGGGGAGCTGCCTAAAAAGAAGCCTCGTTTGTGGAAGCTGTCTAGATAGAAAAGTAATTTAGATTTTGAGGGACGAGAAGAGGAATTATAAAGGAGATAGGCAGTACTGCCACAAAACAATCACCAAGGACAGGAATTTTGTGTCTGGCTGTTCTTGTTTAGCATGTGTTATAAAATCCTAAAATTCAAAAGCCAGTAACTATCTGAGAATGCTTGGTAGGATGATGGTTGTCTCAGTCTGATTAAAGCGAGTTTTAGAGTGGGGGAGAGAGCTGAATGAAGAGTTGGAGAGGACAAGAGAGCCGGAAGGTTACAGCTTGATAATGGAAAACCAAACGTAATGAGAGGCTTTGTTTTCGGGGGAAAAAAAAAAAGTATAAGCTGCAGTTCTTGTCGCCAGAGTGCTTAGAAAAACAAGTCCCAAAGTGGATGAAAGGTTTAATGGCAGTACAAAAAAATGCCAAAAAAAAAAAAAAAAAAAAAAGCCGTGGAGACTGTAAATTCCTCTAAGGAAAAAATTAATGGAGCCTGAAATGACCTGGGAAGGCACTATAGAGAAAAGGGACTTGTGGCCTTTGAAGGTTAGACAAAAAAAGGAAGGTGTTGACACTACAGGTAGATCTGGTGGTAATATTTTTCAAAACCAAGAAGTAAAAGATGTGACAAAACATTCTGTGCTGTCCAAGGTGTAGGAGGCTGTCTGGGAGATTAGTCTGGGTGCTGAAATACTGGGATTTCTACAACATTTCAGTGGTATAGAGCCCAAATATGACTTGAGAGGACTATCCTGACAAAAACTGAATGTATCTTCAGTAAAAAGGATCAGTGGGGCATTTTCTTTTTCTTTTTCTTCTTCTTCTTCTTTTTTTTTTTTTGAAACAGAGGCTCCCTCTGTTGCCCATGCTGGAGTGTAATGGCACGATCTCTGCTCACTACAACCTCTGTCTCCCGGGTTCAAGTGATTCTCCTGCCTCAGCCTCCCGAGAAGCTGGAACTACAGGCAGGCACTACCACGCCTGACCATTTTTTTTGGTGTGTGTGTGTTTTTAGTAGAGACAGGGTTTCACCATGTTGGCCAGGCTGGTCTTGAATTCCTGATCTCAGGTAATCAGCTTGCCTTGGCCTCCCAGAGTGCTGGGATTACAGGCGTGATCCACTGCGCTGGGCAAGGGATATTTTCATTTTACATGGTTAATTTGTGGACATCTATTGTTACTCCCTCTGTCCTCGTCCCTTCTTTTCCAACTAGAAGAAGAGTTTGCTTCATGGCCAGTAGTTCGGATTAAGACACTAAAAAGAACCAAGTGTTGATGGAAGCCAGGCTCAAGCCATTCTTGTAGGCTAGTGGTTCTTAATTTTGTCTGGACCTTAGAATCATCTGGGGAGCTTTTAAGACATACCATGCTAACTTCCCATCCCAGACCAATTAATGTGAAAGAACCTGGCATAGTCATTTAAAAAATCTAACCAGATGATTTTAATGTGTAGCTAGGGCTGAGAACAACTGACCTAGGCACTGTTTTGAATTTATAAAAGCTATTCTTTCACCGGATGGCCTGGGTGATTCATATGAAGGAGGAGCAAACTGTTAAAAGTGCTTTGTGAAAGAATTGCAATGAAGGAAAGCTTTATTGTGAACTTAGCACTAAACATTTTTAGAAAAAGTTGTTTTGGAAAATCAGTTTTAGATTGTTAGGAAATATTTTAAAATGATTTTCATGAAATCCTAAACCTCTGAATTTATCACAATATCATTAATGCAGATTGGTGGGGCCAGTGTGATTTGAACTGAAATATGTTCTCAGGCTTTAAATTGCAATAATCTGGTGAAATTGTTGACACTGCTACTGTGACCCATAACTACTTTTTATTCAGATGCCTGCAGATTGAAATTTCTGAGGAAGAAAGAGCTAAGGGCTTAGGAGGATAGGGGAATGGGTACCAAACCAGAATCCAAAGTCAGGCTTCACTGCATTCATAGTAATGCCTTGCCAGGATGACAGGATCCTCAACTGATAATACTGTTTCATTTAGCACCTGTGAATAAGCCCAACTTTCAAACCAGCAAAAATCAAACCTGTCTTTCAATGGTGATTTTGAAATAAAAATGCACCACACATCTATTCTTTCTGTTCTTAAGTGCTTTGTTCATTCGTTTCCAACCCATAAAATTTCTGCTTTGTCTGAGGTCCCTGCTGCGCTTTCTTTCAGACTGGTTTTCCAGCCAGGTTGATTTTATTTGAAAAGGAAAAAACAATGAGACAAGGCGTTTTATACAAGGGTCATTCTAGAAGCTGGTGGGAATTAATACCCTAAACTGAATCTGATCCATGTTGGTTCTATCTGTGCATTTACTAGCATTTACCTCTAAATGGGGTGTGTGTGTGTGTGTGTGCGCGTATATATATATATATATATATATTTACATTTTTTGGTAGAGATGGGGGGCAGGCTTGTTATATTGTTCAGGCCGGTATCGAACTGCTGGCCTCAAATGATTCTCCCACCTCAGCCTTCAGAGTTGCCAAGATTACAGGTGTGAGCTACCACCCCTGGCCTCCTCTAGATTATATTCTTTTTTTAAATTGCAAAACCACAGCTTCATTGAGATAAAATTCACATACCATACAATTTACTCATTTGAAGTGTATAATTCATCCCGGTGTGTGGCTCAAGCGTGTGATCCCAGAACTCTGGGAGGCTGAGTTGTTTCTTAGAATTAAAATCAGTTGACTAGGTGTGATGGCACACGCCTATAACCTCAGCACTTTAGGAGCCTGAGGTGGGGGGATTGATTGAGCTCAGTAGTTTGAGACCAGCCTGGGCAAGATGATTAGACTCTGTCTCTCTAAATACAAAAATTAGCCAGGCCTGGTGGTGGGCTCCTGTAGTCACAGCTATTTGGGAGGCTGAGGTGGCAGGATTCCTTGAGCTCAGAGGTCGAGACTGCAGTGATCTGAGTTTGCAGTTCACTGTGGAGTGTGGCACTGTACTCCAGACTGGGTGACAGAGTGAGATACTGTTCCAAAGAAGAAAAATTTAAAACAACAGAATTAACAATAGTAAAAATAAGATATCTGGACTAATGAGTAAATAGATCTATTCTCTTAATTATTGGAAAAAACCCTTTGTTAGAAAAACAGTTTTCTCAGATTTTAGGATTGAAGGAATTCCAGTAGTCCTTGAGATTCCCTGGAAAATTTCAGTTTTCAGACAACCTAATACAACTTAAACTTTTGCCAATCAAAGGACCAAAATATATATTTTTTGTTTCTGGCTTTGGTTTTATTAACCAAGTACTGGTTTTTTTCATCTAATTATTAATTAATTAATTATTCTCTCATCTATTATTTCTGATTGGCAGTTGAGTGTATAATTAAAAATGGAAAAACTATTCAATAAATTTAGCTGCAAATTCTTTCAAAATGGGGGCTTCATTGGGCATGGTGGATCATGTCTATAATCCTAGCACTTTTGGAGGCTGAGGTGGGCAGATCACCTGAGGTTGGGAGTTTGAGGTTGGGTCAGTGTAATGAAACTCCATCTCTACTAAAAAAAAAAAAAAAAAAAAAAAGCCAGGTGTGGTGGTGTCCGCCTGTAGTCCCAGCTTCTCAGGAGGCTGAGGCAGGAGAATCGCTTGAACCTGTGAGGTGGAGGTTGCAGTGAGCTGGGATTGTGCCACTGCACTCCAGGCTGGGTGACAGATGAGACTCCGTCTCAAAAAGAAAGAGGTGCTCTATGGGGTAACATAATAGATACTCTTCTTGGTGAGAATAAGTGAGAATGGATTTGGGAATTTTGCTTTATCAGAGGGTTAAGATGGGGTTTGTTACAATTGTTCAGAAAAAGTAGCAGGGAGAGGTAGTGAGAGCCAATGAAAATAAATTTATGTTTAAAAAACAGTGGCTGATGAGGACTTGCCAAGAATAGACAACATTTAGCTCTAGAAAGCTGAAGTAAAATACAGAATGAGTAAAAAAACTCATAGTGATATTTTGTTTACCTACACTTTAGTCATTCTGTGTTTGAATATGTAAATGTTACATATTTCTGTAATCCACATTGCCTGTAATAGTTACCAGTATAACTGAGAAATCTATTGTTTATGTTTTTCCTTTACATATACAGTTCTTTCCCTAGGACTCAGCAACAAATATTTCCTTACACTCTTTTTGGTGCTGGCACTTAAGATGTAAATTGTAAGCCAAAGTTCATAAGCATCACTTTGGTAACTTCTTAAAAGACTGTTGAAAAGATGGTAGAAGGTGTGAACCTATGGATTATATTGAAAAAAGAAAAAGATGGTAGAAGGGCAGAATTATACTAAAGAAATCTTACTAAAAGTTGTGTAAAGGACTGGTCTTCCCCAGAACAATTCTAAAATTCCAACAGTGCTTTTTTCGGATCTATTATTTTAAGGCATATAAAATGTTTAAATTCAAGGTTTATTTTCTCTGCGAAGCCTTCTTTTAACCTCTACCTGGGATTAAGTCCTTACATTCTCCCTCCCTCCCTTCCTTCCTTCTTTCCTTCCTCCTCTCCTTCCTTCTTCCCCTCCCCTCCCCTCCTTTTCCCTTCCCTTTTCTTTCCCTATTTTTTTTTCTTCTTCCCACAGGGTTTTGCCATGGCAGTACATTAGATCTCTAGAATTTATTCCTCTTAAACCGAATATTTGTACCTTTTCGCCAACATCTATCTCCCTATTCCCCCAGTACACTACAGTTCTTGAGTAGTAACATAGTAGATACTTGATTATCTGACTTGAAAACACAGGTATATTTTGTTAGGTGCTGCAGCAACTGTATGACATCATCTATCTTGTAAAGAGCATGTGGGAAAAAGAGACTAAAATATTTAGGTTTTTGAACCTGTTTTGTACTGCAGCTGCTTGGAAAGGCAGAGCAAAAAGGCCTGTAAAGTACGGACCAATCACAGGATAGATAAAGATGTGGAACCAATAGGATATGTTTTGATGCATATCTAGGACACGAGTTATAGGTCTTAGCAATTTTTTCCTTCATAGTTCATACTATGAATGTAAGGGTTTAAACCTTAAAACCTGATTTTAGGGGAAAAACTTTATAGCTGGAAATTCTTTACTATTCCATAAATATAACTTAAATCACCATTTTTTTTTTTTTTGAGACAGGGTCTCACTGTGCTGCCCAGCAGTGGCACAATCTCGGCTCTCTGTAGCCTCAACTTTCTGGGTTCAATTGATCCTCCCACCTCAGCCTCTTGTGTAGCTGAGACCACAGGCACTCACCACCATACCTGGCTAATTTTAAAATTTTTTGTAGAGATCGGGTCTTGCCATGTTGCCCAGGCTGGTCTTCAACTCCTGGGCTCAAGCAATACTCACGCCTTGGCCTCCCAAAGTGTTGTGATTATCATGCCTGGCCTTAAATTGCCTTAATAGAACTTTTAATTTTGTTTTATTTTGAGACAGGGTCTTGCTCTTTCCTAGACACTGCTGGAGTGCAGTGGCGTTAACACAGTTCACTGCAGCCTTGACTTCCTGGGTTCAAGTGATCCTCCTGCTTCAGCCTCCTGAGTAGGTAGGACCATACGTATGTGCTACCATGCTCAGCTAATAAAACTTTTTAGAGAAGAGAACCTGGTTACTAAAGTTTTTGAAAGGTTGATTTAATCTGATAGAAATATTTAGCCCAGGTGGGGTGGTGGTGGCTCACACCTGTAATCCCAACACTTAGGGAAGCAGAGGTGGGAGGATAGCTTCTGCCTAGGAGTGTGAAACCTGCCTGGACAACATAGCAAGACCTTGTGTTATTCTCCGCAAGAAGTATATAAAAAAGACAAAAAAGAGAGAAATATTTAGCCCAGACTACTGAGTCTTTTTTTATCCCATTGATAAAATATAGATTCTCCACATTCAGCAACCTTGATTGTAGGTACAGGACGACTACACAGCCAAGATCATACCTATCTTAAAGCATCTTATAGCTTAACAATAATAAAGGAGATTGAAAGGTTAGTTGCAGACATAAGCCTGCTGCTATGGGAGCATGGTGGAATAGTTTAGACTTCGGGAACTCTAGGAAAGCTTTGAGGCAATTACTTTGAAACTCTACTTAGAAAAATGCATGTGCTTTTTTGCCCCCATAAGTTTATTTGGTCTTTCTTGAAGCTTTGACCAAATGTGATGTTAGAAATCACAAAGTAATGTTTTAACTTCTAATGTGCTTTCTTCCAAAGGCCTCAACATTTCTTAAAGATTTGAGTAGCTCTGGAACCCATATTTTGAATGACATAGTTGCCTAATAAGTGATGTTTTTACGCTTAAGTCTAGGGTGATTAGTCCGGTTGTCCAAGGATCATTATTTTTATTTTTATTTTTTTGAGATGGAGTCTTGCTCTGTCACCCAGGCTGGAGTGCAGTGGTCGATCTTGGCTCACTGCAACCTCTGCCTCCTGGGTTCAAGCAATTCTCCTGCCTCAGCCTCCAGAGTAGCTGGGATTACAGGCACATGCCACCACACCTGGCTAATTTCTTAATTTTTTTTATAGAGACAGGGTTTTGCCATGTTGGCCAGGCTGGTCTCAAACTCTTGACCTCAGGTGATCCGCCCTCCTTAGCCTCCCAAAGTGCTGGGATTACAGCCAGGATAATTATTGATAGTGACCCCTTTCATATTCAAAATTATCCTTGTTTGGAAAAAAAAAATCATGTGATCACATCAAATAAGACTATGGCCTTTTAAGGGAAGATTCTCTACACGTAAAATGTGATAAATAAAGCCTTTGATGATATTGGGTCATTTTCCTTAGGGAACTTTTTTTTTTTTTTTTTAAATAATGTGTCGATATACCAAAGGATAATTTAAAAAATTGAAAATACGTGTTTGGGCGTGGTGGCTCATGCCTGTAATCCCAGCACTTTGGGAGGTTGAGGCAGGCGGATCACCTGAGGTTGGGAGTTTGAGACCAGCCTGACCAGCATGGAGAAACCCTGTCTCTACCAAAACTACAAAATGAGCTGGGCGTGGTGGTGCATGCCTGTAATCCCAGCTACTCAGTAGGCTGAGACAGGAGAATCTCTTGAACCTGGGAGGTGGAGGTTGCAATGAGCCAGGATCGAGTCATTGCACTCCAGCCTGGGCAACAAGACTGAAACTCTGTCTCAAACGGCAAAAAAAAAAAAAAAAAAAAGAAAAACAAAAAAGAAAATATGTGTAATGCCTTGGTCAAGAGATTGAAAGTAGGCCGGGTACAGTGGCTTGTGCCTATAATCCCAGACTTTTGGAGACTGAAGAGGGTGGATTGCTTGAGCCCAGCAGTTTGAGACCAGCCTGGGCAACATAGTGAAACCCTGTCTCTACAAAAAATTAAAAAATTAGCTGGGTGTGGTGGCGTATGCCTGTAGTCCCAGCTACTCAGGAGGCTGAAGTGGAGGGATTACTTGAGCCCAGGAGGTGGAGGTTGAAGTGAGCCAAGATCGCCCCATTGTACACTACCCTAGGTTACAGGTAAAGTTCTGTCTCAAAAAAAAAAAAAAAAAAAGATAAAGAATATTATTCTAGAAAATAAGTAAGGATTTATTCAGTTGACTATAACTTCTTTTAATTATAAATCTAAATACACCTGAAACAATCACTAAACTAAGCAAAAAAAAAAATCATTATTTTAAAAGGCTTAGCTAGCTGCAATAAAAAACAATTATGGCTTCAGAGATTTTGGCCTGTCATAAATTGGGTCTTGGTTCAGTTTAAGCACAAAATATTTCAATACATATTAGATGCACAGCAGCAGACTAGTGGTGTAACAGGTACAAAGCAACACCTGATTCTGACTTCCCTCTTGAGGGTTTGTGGTATGGTTGAGGTTGGAGAAAATTGTCTAAATTTAACTGCCATGATAGAAATCACTAAAGAAGATAGGGAAGGTTTAAATGAGGTGAAGAATAAGAGTTGGATTAAAAAAATCTATAACGGGAATTTAAATGATTGAAGGGCAAAGGGTGACATTTAAAAATGAGCAGAGTGAAAAATAATAAGGCATATTTAAGATGGGAGTAAGTTGCCTGTTACAGAGTTAGGAAGGTACATTTGGAGCCATGTTGCAGACTTAGCTTTCCATAAATCGCTATCCTTTAAGCATGAAAAGTTTTGTGTAGAGAACTGATTGAAGAATAATCTGATGATCATATAGTGAGTGACTTGGAGAAAAAGCAATTGGGGGAAGAATAACCTCAGTATGGAACAGCATTATAGCCCACATGACAAGATTTCCCCTACTAATAACGAAATAGACGAATAAGTCCTCCAGCCTTCTGATTGACAAATGAAAATATAATACAAGGAAGAATACAAAAATCAAATGAAGCTTGTCATAGAAATAATTTTTTTTAACTTTTAACTTTTTTTTTTTTTCTGAGACAGAGTCTTGCTCTTTGCCCAGGCTGAAGTGCAGTGGCGCAATCTCAGCTTACTGCAACCTCTGTCTCCCAGGTTCAAGCAATTCTTCTGCCTCAGCCTCCCAAGCAGCTGGGATTACAGGCACGTGCCATCATGCCCGGATAATTTTTGTATTCTTAGTAGAGACGGGGTTTCACCATGTTGGCAAGGCTGGTCTTGAACTCTTGACCTCATGATCTGCCTACCTTGGCATCCTGAAGTACTGGAATTACAGGCATGAGCCACTGCGCCCAGCTAAACTTTTTGTAGAGGCAGAGTCTCTATCTGTTGCCTAGACTGGAGTACAGTGTCACTGCAGCCTTGAACTCCTGGACTAAAGTGATCCTACCACTTCAGCCTCTGGAGTAGCTGGGACTACAGGTGTGTGCCACCTTGCCTGGCTAATTTTTAAATTATTTTTATTTTTGTAGAGACAGGTCTTGCTATGTTGTCCAGGTTGGTCTTGAACTCCTGTCCTCAAGTGATCCTCCCACTTTGGCCTCCCAGAGTGTGGGATTATAGGTGTGAGCCACGGCACCTGGCCAGGAAAAATATTCTTTATTTAAATAAATAAAATCCTGTTAAGATACCAAGAGTTGTTACCTAAAACTTGCCAGTTAAGATTTCTCCAAAGTTAAAAAAAAACTTAAAAATAAATATTCTGTCTGCTGGCTATTTAATTTACAACTTCTCCATCACTTTTTCTTTTTCTTTTTTTTTCTTTTTTTATAGTGACGGGGTTTCAACGTGGTCTTGATCTCTTGACCTCGTGATTCGCCAGCCTCGGACTCCCAAAGTGCTGGGATTACAGGCGTGAGCCACCGTGCCCGGCCCCCATTGCTTTTTCTGACCTATGGGGAGAAAGAGAAGATTGAGGTGGTATCATTTTGATGGCAGGTGTTTTTGTCATATGTTTTTTCTGAAATGAGGTTTCACTCTGTCACTCAGGCTGGAGTACAGTTGCATGAACACAGTTCACTGCAGCCTCAACCTCCTGGGCTCAAGCGACCCTCCTGCCTCACCCTCTTGTGGGACCACAAACCTGGCTATTACCCTGCCTGGCTAATTTTTTGATTTTTTGTAGAAACAGAGGTCTTACTTTGTTGCCCAGACTGATTCTGAACTCTTGGGCTCAAGCAATCCCCCTGCCTTGACCTCACAAAGTGCTGGGATTACAGGTGTGAGCCACTGTGCCCAGCTGCAAGTGTTTTTGTGGAAGAGCTAAGCTTGATTTGTGTTAGTTAGTAGCATTTCAAATAGATCCCTAGACATGCCTTTCTCCTAAGTCTAATTTAAAGCCATCAGGACTTTCCCTACATTCTGTTGTGGGTGAAATAGGAACCTGAAATAGAAAATATTGTTTACTTTTTTTAAGAAGAAAAGTTTATCTAAGAATCTTTAAAGGCGGGCCGGCATGGTGGCTCACGCCTGTAATCCCAGCACCTTGGGAGGCAGAGGTGGGCAGATCACAAGGTCAGGAGTTCAAAACCAGTCTGGCCAATGTAATGAAATCCTGTCTCTACTTAAAAAAAAAAAAAAAAAAAAGCTAAAAATTAGCTGGGCGTGGTGGCATGCACCTGTAATTCCAGCTACTCGGGAGGCTGAGGCAGGGGAATCGCGTCAACCTGGAAGGTAGGGGTTGCAGTGAGCCGAGATTGCACCATTGCACTCCAGAGCATGGGCAATAGTGGAGACTCAATCTCAAAAAAAAAAAAGAATCTTTGAAGGCTTGGGATACATTAGTGATGCTAGTTAAAATATTATATCAGTTTTTTTTTTAAAGTTATTTTATCTTTTCTCCAGAACTTGTTTTTGGGATGGTTATCATCCACAGCTTCTTTTATTTATTGATTTATTTTAGGTCTCCTGAGTCACTGTAGGTGATGATTATAAGAGGAAAGTTAGTTGGAATCAAGTCCTGGAGAATTAATCTAGATAATCAGTTAGAAGAGATAAAAGTTACTCTGTCAAATGTAGTTGATATTACTTAAAAAAAAAAAACTTAAAAAATAAAGATGGGGTTTCACCATGTTGGCCAGGCTGGTCTTGAACTCCTGACCTCAGGTGATCCACCCACCTCGGCCTCCCAAAGTGCTAGGATTACAGGCGTGAGCCACCACGCCCGGCCTGTAGTTGATATTACTAAGTGTCAGAGTAGAAATCACAGGCACAAGCCACTGTACCTGGCCTCCTTTCAATCTCTTGACCAAGGCCTTACACATTTTTTTTTTTTTTGAGACAGAGTTTCAAAATAGTTGCTTACTTCTGTTTTGTATAATTCTTTTGCACTTTTTGATCTTTCTGTGTGTGTGGCAGGTAATTTATGACTCCTTTAACTCTTGGATGTGCCCTTCCAGCTTGTTTACTTGGCAATCCTGACCTCCTTCATGTACAATATGCTTATTCGTTCCCCTTCACTGTTTTAGAAATTGGTCTTTTATTCTTTGAAAATCTTACACAGAATTAAGAATGTTGTGTATGCAAGTCCTTGAAGGAATACAGTCTGAAGCGGGGCCCTTAAGAAGGAATAGAAGTACTTAGGACCCACCAACACAGATCTTTTACATTTGTAATTGAAGCTTAGGCATCTGCCATGCCTGTGACCTGATGGCTGTCTCACTTTAAGAATCCAGATTTAAAGGTATTCTGCTCTCTCCTCCAACAATGAAAAGATGGTTTACCTTACCTTTCACAAACCAGCATTTTTGGAATGAAAGTCTTAAGAAAAAAAATGGAGTATGATGAATATTATCTAGAAAGAAGGAAGAAGTAACACAAGTACTTAGTTTTGTTTTGTTTTTGTTTTTATGAGAGGGAGTCTCGCTCTGTTGCTTAGGCTGGAGTGCAGTGGCGTGATCTTGGCTCACTGCAATCTCCGCCTCCCAGGTTCAAGAGATTTTCCTGCCTCAGCCTCCTGAGTAGCTGGGATTACAGGTGTACACCACTACGCCTAGCTAATTCTTTGCATTTTTAGTAGAGATGGGGTTTTACCATGTTGGCTAGTCTGGTCTTGAACTCCTGACCTCATGATCTGCCCGCCTTGACCTCCCAAAGTGCTGGGATTACAGATGTGAGCCAACGTGCCTGGCTAGTATTTTTATATGTTTGTAGAGAAGGGTAGCTGGTAGCAGGGATTTGAGTCTTCCTTCCATAGTTGTTGCTGAGGAGTGGGTGCTTTGCCAGGCACTACATTCCCACCTCTCTTACATTTAGGTGTGGTCACATGACTAGTTTTGCCAATGAGAATATGAATGAAAGTGTTCTTTTCCAGGCTGAGGTGGTTGAAAGACAGTTGTACCTTCTCCATTCTCTTTTTGTGGCAGCTTTGGATGCCAAGTGTGGAAGGTGACAGTCACAAGATAGAAAGAGCCTGTGTTCTTGAATGACCATCACCCACTGATTACTTGTGTGGGATTTATACAAGAAAACTTCTGTTGTGTTAAGCCATGATATTAACACAATTTGGAGTTTATATATAGAAGCTGGCATTGCTCTAACACACATATGCATCTATATTTAATATTAGTCACCCTTGTGAGGTTATTTATGAGGCAGCCTTGTACAGATGAAGAAGATGTGTTTAAGAAGTAACTTCCCTACTATGCAGCCACAAAAAAGAATGAAATCATGTCCTTTGCAGCAACATGTATGCAGCTGGAGGCCATCATTCTAAGAGAATTAACACAGGAACAGAAAACCAAATACCACATGTTCTCATGTATAAGTGGGAGGTAAACACTGAGTACACATGGACATGAAGATGAGAACAATAGACACTGGAACTAATAGAGGAGTAGGATGGAAGAGAGGTGAGGGTTGAAAAACTATTGGGTACTGTGCTCATCTCCTGAGTGACGGGATCATTCGTACATCAAACACCAGTGACACAAAATTCATCCATGTAACAGACCTGCACACTGAACCTAAAATAAAAGCCAAAAGAAAAAAAAAACAGGTAAATTCCGTTCAGCTCAGAGCAGATAGTCAAACCTAGATTGGACTGAAGGCTAGTGAGGTCTCCATAACATGCTGCATCTTAGATAAAGAGATCACTCGAGATAAGACAAATCCCACCCTTTCAGATTATAAGTTTCAGTTTATACCAGTAATGTTTTTTATGGATTGGAAAGTGACCAGATATTGGTATGATAAGAAGAAACTTTTAAGTGTTGTAAGTGATTTTAGATTTTAGTTAGATTCCTTTTTACTGGGTTGCCTCTCCAGAGACAGGTGATATTATTAGATTTACTATTTTGATTGTTCTTGTGAAGAATTTTGTGGGAAGAGTATTAAGACTCAAGTCTTAAGGGCTTTAGTACTTATTACTAAGAAGGGCTTAGGGTCCAGGCCTTAATTCATGAGTATATTCACTGTTTCACCTTTGTTCACCTACATTCCAGACATCAGGGTCAGGAATCTGGCAGCATTAGAAAGTTTTTCAGTTAGTCCCAAACTTGGAGAAATAACCCTTGGAAGATTAAATGACTCTGAAATAAAGCAGACCACAAGTTATAGAAATAGAGTAGGAACTGCTTTTTGTTTTTTTTCTTCCTCTTCTTTGTAAGTCTTCCACAGCTGTGAGATACTGGAGTGGGGGAGGAAGCGATAGAATTTTTTGCCATTTATCTGCTCCCAAAATGAAAAACTTACCATTATCTGCAGCAGTTCTGTTGGCACAGTTGGCCCCATGTTCCTTGAACCTTTTTATTGGGACCACATGACCGCATTTCTTTTGCAGTTAGCCATCTTTTTAACTACCTTTGGATTTTTCTAGAAAGAAAAAGTTCTAGGTTTTTCCTGTATTCCATCCTCCACCCCTTTCTGGAAATGCTGAAGAGATATGTTCCAACATTAAGAACTGCCAGGTGCTACATGCTACGTATAGTCAGAGGCTTGTTTCTTTTTAGAGATGAGTCTGCCATGTTGCCCAGGCTGGTCTTAAACTCCTGGCTTCAAGTACTCCTCCCACCTTAGCCTTCCAAGGTGCTAGGATTACAGGTGTGACCCACTGCGCCCAGCCTGATTTTTTTTAAACATTAACTTTTTATTTCTGAGCTTATTTTCTCCCTCTAGTGGTTTACACTTCTTATTAGAAAAACTTACCCTCCTGCATGACAGGTGGTGCTGTAACCTGATGGCTGGCATCCTGTGGTTTGGGTCATAAGGACATATTTCTAAGGCTTCTGGCTCCATGAGGACTAAATGGCAGGAACCACAGGTTGTCAAAGAAAAAGACTGACATTTAAGATCAGGTAGTCTTGGCATAGACCTACTTTGTATTGCCAAAAGAAAACTAATATGAAAGATATGAGTATCTCAAGTCTTACCCATGAAAGTTTTGGGTAACTAAAGCAATAGCCTAGCCAGTTAGACAATAGGGGAAATTCACTGCTTCCATGCCTTGGAAGGCAAAAAATGAACATTTGTATATATTTTTAATCTTATAAGTTGTTTTAAATAGAGTGCTTGTCTCTCAAAGTATTAAACAGACAAAAGATTTTTGGAAAACTCACAGTCTGGGGTAAGATGAAATTTAATACTGTAAACTTGAGTACTGGAGAAAGCCAGGCTGGGGCAGATAATTCCTTTACTATTCAGTGTTGGTCCCTCCATCCCTTCTCCAACTTACCTAAATTAAGCTCTTTGCCAGAGAAGGATGCTAATTGTCAGGTCAGAATAGCCACTTTTGGAGAAAATGAATCTGAGCATGAACAGTACAATGTTTAAGTTCAGGCTACTTTATAATAATTATTTTTTAGAGATGGGGCCTTGATGTTGCCCAGGCTGGAGTGCAGTGGCTATTCACAGGTGTGATCATGGCACGTGACAGCCTTAAACTCCTGGGCTCAAGCCATCCTTCTACCTCAGCCTCCCGAGTGGTTGGGACTACAGGTACATGCCACCATGCCCAGCTTGGGCTACTTTATAATTACCTGAGAATGCCAGTCTCAAATTTCTGAAGTTGTAGGTATTAACATATGAAGACTCCTAGAAGTGATCCAAGAATATACCATCTCAAATCTGCTGCATTTTACTGCCAATAGAAGGCCTCCTTTCTTCCATGGCTAGCTGTCTTTAGCCATCCTAGCAGACATACATATTAAGGACTCTCAAGTTTCCAGGCAACAGCTACAATGAGTTTTCTGCAAAGCAAGGACAGTATAGTTTGATAGGGGGAGAAATAAGATCAAGGCAGACTGGCATAAGCAGTAGGGATAGAAAAGTGCCTTAGAATAGCCCATTTCAATTCTGCTTTGCATCATGCCTAGGGCATAGATAAAGGGCACAGAGCTAGACTATTAAATGTCAGATCTTCCTGAAGGCATTTTGGTGACTAAATCCAGGGATTTAGACTCAGGTACCTTTCAGGAACACAAACCAGGGTAGTTCTTTAAAGCTTTCACTGCATATTAATGATTACATTAGAGCCATGAACCCTTATTATAAAGTGAATTGGCTCTCTGGAAAATGAAGGCTGCAGTATAACTCAACATTGTATACAGTTATCTTTAGATTCTTAAAGATAATGGAAAAAGAGCTTCAGTAACCCAAATGTCATCTTTAGACAACACCAAACCCCCATTTTGGCCAGGAGACTACAAAAGTATGAAGTTTGACCAGACTGATAAGGCTGGTCTTAATAAATGAAGACTGCTTCAGAATAGGTGGGGAGAATTGGTGATGTTGGATTATTCACCTAATTATGGATGGCTGAATGGAGGCCAAGATCATTTGTTTTTATATGTGTTAGACATGGCAAAAGTATTCCCAACCTTGGTGCCACCTTGACACTTAAACCTAGCCTAAAGGATCCTGAGACCTACATTATTCTTGAAGCAGTGTCTGTCAAGAATCTGAAGGCAAGTGTGACTCGAAGGGGAAGACAATCCTTTGGTAAGACAAAATAAGACAAATAGCTGAAGTTTGAGGAGAGGGAAAGCACAGTACCTTTTAGTCCAGTGATGCGAATCAACTTTCTATTCAAGCTACTCAATTCCTCTCTTCCCACCATATGTTCTATGATTTCTCACAGGTTTGGAAATTTTTGATGTCATAGTTAAGTCTTAGAGAAATGGCTCTCAATCCTGATTGTGCATGAGAGTCACTGAGTAATTTTAAAGTGACAGGTCCTTTGGTCCCACTCCAAAACTACTGGTTCGGAATCTTCAAGAATGGGCTCTGATTAACTGTGGCTTTAAGAGTTCTGCAGGCCTGTCACAGTGGCTCACCCTTGTAATTCTAGCACTTTGGGAGGGCGAGGTAGACGGGTTGCTTGAGGCTAGGATTTTGAAACCAGCCTGGGTAACACAGTGAGACTCCCATCTCTACAAAAATTTTAAAAAAATTATCCTGGTGTGGTGGTATGTGCCTGTAATCCCAGCTACACTGGAGGCTAAGGCAGGAAGATTACTTGAGCCCAGGAGTTCAGGCTGCAGTGAGCTAGCATGACACAATTGTACCTCATCCTAAGCATCAGAGCAAGACCCTGTCTCTATTTAAAAAAAAAAAAAAAGAAAGAAAGAGTTCTACAGGGGATTCTGATTTGCAGCTAGGGCTACCAGACTGTACTTTAGGAGTAATTAAATACCTCTAGAAGGGTTCCTCCAGTTTATGGGAGAAACTGCTGAATGATCTTTCCAATAAAGTTTCTCTAAAGACTACCAGTTGGCATAGTTAGTTCCATTTAAAAAAATTTTTTTGAGACAGGGTTTTGCTCTGTCTCTCATGTTGGAGTGCAATGGGGCAATCACAGCTCACTGTAGGTCTCAACCTCCTGGGCTCAAGCAATCCTCCTGCCATAGCGTCCTGAGTAGCTGGACTACAGGTGTGTGCCACCACACCCAGCTAATTTTTGTATTTTTTGTAGGGATGGAGATTCACCATGTTGCCTAGGTTGGTCTTGAACTCCTGGGCTCAAGCCATCTGCCTGCCTCAGTCTCCCAAAGTGCTAGGGTTATAGGTGTGAGCCACCGTGCCCAGCCTAGTTCCATTTTTAAATCTGGAGTTATTCTTGATGAGTGTCAAATAGAATCCACAGAAAGTGACATAATAAGTTCACTACATACTCAAAGATCAAGATCTTACTTTACTGTTGACATTTGTAATCCAATGTACCAGGCCTTGAACCAAACATTTACATATGCCATGTTATTTAATCAGTTCCACAGTTGTATGAGGGATTACCACCATTTTATAGATTAGGAAAAAACTCAGTGGCGATAGATAGCTAAAGTTACAAAGCTAGTAAGTGTTTAAGTAGCGTTATTAATATTATTTGAGGTAATACATGTAAGCTTGAGTGCTTATAGTACTTTCAATGCTTTACATGTACAGAGTAAATAACTAGGTTATAACTTTTAAAATGCACACAATAGCTCCATGAAATAGGAAGTATTGTCGATATCATCTTTATTTTACAGACAGGATGTGAATTCAAGATACCTGGTTCCAGAACCTGGGCTCTTGGTCACTAAATCATAAGGCTCAGCCCACTGTACTCAAAGACACTTGAGCCAAATTCTGTTTGATAACAAAGTGTAGGCTTTTCCCATATACCAAGTACAGGAGAATAAGTGTTTCCAGGCTTCAACAATCTTTTGGTTCAGCTGGCTAGGCAGTGTTATATGAAAGTTAGGGACAGAACCCGATTTAGATGCAAAATATGTGATATAGACCAAGTGTTGTGGGAGTTCGGTAAAACCTAGACTTGGGACTGTTGAGCTACATCTTGAAGATTGAATCGGATTTGGGCAAGCAAGAGGGAAAGCATGCATAAGTCAGGTCGGAGAGGCAGACATGAACATAGCACATTCACAGTAGGCTGAGAAGACGGTCCTCACCAAGTTGGGGAGTATCTATTAAGGAGCAGAAAACAAGATTGGCTTGTTACGGGGAGTCTTCAACCACATTTTTCAGGATAAAGACAAGAAATTCAAGTGAGGGCCAGGCGAGGTGGCTTACAAAAAATGCAAAAATTAGCCAGATGTGGTGGCCTGCTCTTGAAGTTCCCAGCTACTCAGGAGGCTGAAGTGAGCCCGGGAGGTCAAGGCTGCAATGAGCTGTCAGTGCCACTGCACTCCAGCCTGGACAACAGAGCAAGAGCCTGTCTCAAAAAAAAAAAAAAAAGTAATGCAAGTGAGAAAGAGCTGAAATAGTTATGCTAACCCCACCAAAACTGGTGCTATGCTGCTGCTAAGCTTCCTAGATGTTGTCCTCTTACTGCCTGCTCCTTATTTTCCTTGTTAAAGATAAAAGACCAGTAGAAATCCTACAAATTGCTTTAGTAAAACCTGGGTTTCTTTGAAAACAGCAGGTGATTCAAATCTTCATGACCAATATCACATTACCTCGAGCCCACAGCTTTCTAGGGACCCAATCTAGTAAATAAAATGGAAGGCAGATTCTATATTCCTTAAATGCAAAGTCTACCTTAGAGATGTTTGAAATTTCATGTGTTAAATGTTGCCATGTTGCTGCTTCTTTTAAAAATACATTCTCTTTGGAGCATGGATGTTAAGTTTCTTTTTAAAATTAAAAAAAAATTTAGATCCAGGGGATACCCAGGCAGGTTTGTTACATGGGTATATTGTGTGATGCTGAGGATTGGGCTTCTAATGATCCCATCACCTGTGCCCAAGTAGTGAACATAGTACTCAATTTTTTTTTTCTTGCTTTTTTTTTTTTTTTTAGAGCCAGAGTCTTGTTCTATCGACCAGGCTGGAGTGCAGTGTTGAGCTCTTGGGCTCAAGAGACCCTCCCACCTCAGCCTCCTGAGGAGCTGAAACTACAGCCTTGTACCACCACACGAGGCTAATTTATTTTATTTTATTTGTAAAGGAGTTGGGGATGGTGTCACTATGTTGCCCAGTCTGGTCTTGAACTCCTGGCTTCAAGCAATCCTTCTACCTTTGCCTCCCAAAGTGCTGGGATTATAAGCATGAACTACTTCACCTGGCCCCAACCTCTTAAGTAATAATGCAGATCAGCCTTGTCTCTCTTCGCCCACTATCTAGGATTTATTGGGACAATGGGAACTCTGGATATGGAAAATGGGAACTCTGGATATGGAAAATGGGAATGATTGAAAACCCGAGAAAAGGAATGGCAAGGTGGTCGAAAGGAAGAGAACTCTTTTTGATTTAGAATTTTTTCTAGGACCTTTTGCTTTGTGTCCTGAAAGAAAGTTGAAATAGAGTTGAAAATTTTCTTGAGTTAGGGGGTTAAGGCCTCGTTGGAATGGCAAGAATATTTTAATGCTAAAATTCATTTAAGTCTCTAAGATTTAAGGGTGATTACTAATTTCCTCTTTTTAATCTTGATTAATTTGGTTCTTCTTCATATTCTTAATAATTCAACAAATAAACCAGCATATTTATTGAGTGACCACTGTGTCCAATAGGTGGTGTTCTAGATCAGTGTTTTTCAGCATGGAATATTTGTAATAAAACCTCCTCCAGCAGTGCTTATATAAGTACAGACTTCTAGGCCTCCCAACAAACTCGCTTGCCTACCAATCCTGAAGCTCAGAAGACAGAGATTGATCTGTTTCTCAAGCACCCATAAATACCATGGTACTAGAGCACTGGTTCTCAAACTTGAGTGTGCATTGGAATCACCTGGAGGGTTTGTTAAAACACAGAGTGTCTAGACCCACCCCAGAATTTTGGATTCAGTGGTCTGGGGCGGGTCCTAAGAATCTGCATCTCTAACAAGTTTCCAGGTGATGCTGATGCTACTGTATCACATTTTGAGAATTACTTTGAGAATTACTATATACTATAAAAGTACAATGCACTGTGGTAGAGCATTGTGAGGAATATAAAGAAGTATTAGATACAATTCCTGTCATTAAGGAGCTTATGCTGTAGTCGGGGGAGATACAGCATCCACTGTAAAAATATAACAAGGCAGCTGGCCAACATGGTGAAAACCCGTCTGTACTAAAAATACAAAAATTAGCTGGGCATGGTGGCAGGCACCTGTAATCCCAGCTACTCGGGAGGCTGAGGCAGGAGAATCACTTGAATCCGGGAGATGGAGGTTGCAGTGAGCCAAGACCATGCCACTCCTGACTGGGTGACAGAGTGAGACTCTCTCTCTCTCTATATATATATCTATATATATTTGACAATATAAAATATAATGCAATATAATATTTGACATTGAATGGGGTCTTTAGGAGGAGATGGGATTCGATCTGGGTACTAAAAGATGATGAGGCCTAAGGTTCATAGGCATTCTTGGACACAAAAAAGGGAAAATATAGAGATGTACAGGGTGGGGTGGTAGATACTTGTTTGTCTAGCACAGAGGTTTGTTTGCTTATTTATTTATTTATTTATTTGAAACGGAGTTTCTCTCTTGTTGGCCAGGCTGGAGTGCAATGGTGCGATCTCAGCTTACTGCAACCTCTGCCTCCCAGGTTCAAGTGATTCTCCTGCCTCAGTCTCCCGAGTAGCTGGGATTACAGGCATGCGCCACCACATGGCTAATTTTGTATTTTTAGTAGAGGTGGGGTTTCTCCCTGTTGGTCAGGTTGGTCCTGAACTCTTGACCTCAGGTTATCCGTGCCTCAGCCCCCCAAAGTGCTGGGATTACAGGCGTGAGCTACCACGCCCGGCCTTTTATTTTTATTTTTTATAGAGATGGGGTGTCTTGCTGTGTTGCCCAGGCTGGTCTGGAACTCCTGAGCTCAAGGGATCCTCCCACCTTGGCCTCCCAAAGTGCTGGGATTACAGGTGTGAGCCACCATGCCCAGCCTGGCGTAGGGCTTTGTCTAGGACACTTATGGGGGAATAAGACCCAAAAGTTGGTGCCAGTCTGTGAAGAGCCTTGAAAGCCTGTCCTTCTCCTCAGCTCCACCCACTTCATAACCTAACCAAAAGTGCTGTACAGCCAGAAAGAGGAAGTCTCCCCTGCTGAGTGTGCAAGAGGAAGCACAAGAAGGCTCTAAGGGCCTGTGAGCCATCATAACTGATTTCACCCATTAGCCAATTGCAGAGGCAACAGAAGACCAGCGCACCAACCAGGCTGCATCCCTCCGCCCAGAGGGTGTCACCACCCAAGCTGAAAGTGTTTGGGGAGATTGGCATTGCCGTCTGGTGCTCCTCTCTGTCAGTGGCCATCATGTCTTTGACATCTGCTTACCAGCATAAATTGGCAGAGAAGCTCACTATCCTGAATGATCGAGGTCAGGGGGTTCTCATCCGCATGTATAACATCAAGAAGGTAAGCATAAGCGATGGAACCAGAGCTAATTATTCCAGCAATAATAGGGCAGGGAACGCGGAGGTGGCAGGTGCAGCAGTTAGACTCCCTGCTTTTTTCCACTGCTTTTCCATTGACTATAATCTGCATAGTCACTCAGATTATATAGGCCACCTAGTTCAGGAAGGCAGAAGCAGAGGCTTCTTTTCAAGGCTTCCCCTTTCTAGGTACGAGTCTCACTCCAATGAGGGCATCTGCTTTCCTCTGGGGATGGGGGTAGGGGTGGGAGTGGGGAAACAACAGTTGTGCTCCGAGTGACTTGGATAAAGGTCTGGGGTCTAACATTCTGGGTTTTATTATTTTTTGCAGATCCTCTACACTCTGAAGAGACCTGAAGCTGGGTCTCTGGCAACAACTTTTCTTTCTTTTTCTTTTTTTTTTTTTTGAGATGGAGTTTTGCTTTTGTTGTCTAGGCTGGAGTGCAGTGGCATGATCTTGGCTCACTGCACCCTCCGTCTCCCGGGTTCAAGCGATTCTCCTGCTTCAGCCTCCCGAGTAGCTGGGATTACAGGCTTGTACCACCACACCCAGCTAATTTTTGCGTTATTAATAGAGATGGGGTTTCTCCATGTTGTTCAGGCTGGTCTCCAACTTCTGACCTCAGGTGATCTGCAAACCTCAGCCTCCCAAAGTGCTGGGATTACAGGTGTGACCCACCGCACTCAGCTTGGCAAAAACTTTTCTATGGTAGTACTTCCCTAAAAGGAAAAAATTTTAGATAATTAGATATTGAGATTAAAAACGGTCGGTGTCTTCTGAGGTACTCCTGGGGTGGTTCATGCTGTGGTAGTTGTGTGTGTGTGTGTGTGAGAGAGTTTTTTTTTTTTCAGAATAGGACCAAGGAATTGAAAGAAGCTGCTTACAGGAGGTGGGCCAGGGTCTGGGCAAACCATAGGAAGTAAAGAGATAAAGATAGGGGTTTTTATGGGAGTTCCTGGCAGAGAAAATAGGGGACTTTATGGAGGGAGCTTTTGTGTCTTTTGTAATGAAACAAATCACCAGGAACATGGTTTCTCTGTTGCCATGAATCATATAAATGCCCTTTGGGATAAGATACTTACATAGTGAACAAAACTGTGACGCTGAATCTTGCACAAAGTCTAACTCCTCAGCAGCTGCTTTTCTCGTTCCTTCCGGCTTCAGCTGAGGGGCGGGGAAACAGCTTCCGCTTTGTGCTGGGGCCAAGCAGGCATTAAGCTCTACCCATCAAGACAAAATGCCCAGGTTGTTATTTCTAAGATACTTGGCTTAACGTCTTGGAATTTTTTCTTGACCTACTCTCATGCTTTTTATATTTATTCCCAGGTTGCCTTTTCCTAAGACAGATTATAAGAATGAGTGTTGCAAGAAGAGGTATGTTTCTGAGGAGGAAGAGAAAGGGTTGCATTATAGTGTGGTTTCTCTCTGCAGACTTGTTCAGACCCCAAATCCAAGCCGCCTTTCTTACTGGAAAAGTCCATGGAATCATCTGTCAAGTATATCAACAAGAAATTTCCCAACATAGATGTCCGAAACAGCACGGTGAGAACTTGGTCCTTCTCTCCTTTCTCTGAAGTAACTCTTTGCTTGAATGGCTGAGATTCTCCTCTTTTGATGCCTCTGTTCAAACTTGGCAGGGGATGGAGTACCCTTTTTTATTAATAGCTTTCCAAGTTTCAACCACAGGGCTTCAGGTTGTTGTAGAGCTTTAAGTACTGAGAATTCTGAGATAAGATGGGATTCTTCCAGGGTAAGCTGGGGCAAAGCATCTCCCCTTTTTCATTGCGAGATTCACCAGAAAACATTGTTTTTGTACAAGACAGCGCTGTCAACCAAGCAGGGCGCATGTATTTTATTGTTGTTTCTGTTTCCCACTCATTGTTTCCTTGCTGTTTGTCTTAGATTTATGCATCTAATGGGATATGTCTGCTTTTCCTTTATTAGATGTTAACCCTAGAGTTTTCACCCATATTTGTAGCCCGTTTGCATTCTGTTTCTTTCAATTTTGATATAAATAGTATTATCTGTTCATTCGAAAGGGTCCTTAACATTTCCTCTCATTTAGCTCTCTGTATCTAGTCAGGATCACATGCAACCATTCTACCTACATAGATAATCTCCTTTGTTTAAAGACCTTCAGAGCATTGGAGAGTTTCTAACTTCCTCTGTCAGTATATTTCAACCCTCTTTCTTTGTTTTTTTCTTTTTCTTTTTTTTTTTTTTTTTGAGAAAGAGTCTTGCTCTGCTGCCCAGGCTGGAGTGCAGTAGTGCAATCTTGGCTCACTGCAACCTCTGCTTCCCAGGTTCAAGTGATTCTTTTGCCTAAGCCTCCTGAGTAGCTGGGACTACAGGCGCCCGCCACCATACCCAGCTAATTTTTGTATTTCTAGTAGAGATGGGGTTTCACCATGTTGGCCAGGCTGTTCTCAAACTCCTGACCTCGGGTGATCTGCCCACCTTGGCCTCCCAAAGTGCTGGGATTGCAAGCTTGAGCCACCACAACTGGCCGCAACCCTCTTTAAGAATGTTTTAGGTATAACCACTGTTCTTCTTGAGTTACTTGGATCAACTGTCTTCTTATTTTGCCTTTGTTTTTTGTTTTTTTGTCTCATATTGTTTTGTTTTGTGTTTCTCTCAGCAACATTTAGGACCAGTTCATCGTGAAAAAGCCGAGATAATTAGATTCCTCACCAATTACTACCAGTCATTTGTGGATGTCATGGAATTTCGGGTGAGCTCTCTCGAGCCCTTTCCAATGTAGGCAAGGTCTTTCAGAGGCTATTTGTTCTTTAGATGTTCATTTATTTGCTTAATACAAGTTCTTGAAATAATGAGAGAGATATACTGCTCTGGAAAGGTATCTAAGTTGTATTGTTAAATGAAAGCAAATTTCAAAATAGTATATGATACATCACAGTTCTATTTTAAAAGATTATATATGTGTATATATATATATGTATGTGTATATATATGTATGTATATATATGTATGTGTATATATATATATATATATATATGTATATATATTTAGTAAATACCTAGGAAAGATCTGGAATATTTTACATTAAACTGTTAAAAATAACTACCTTTGGGGATTGATTATGACTGACTTCAATTTACTAAGCTATGCATGTTTTTTCTATTTTAAAAATTGTGGTAAAATACACATAACATAAAATTTATCATCTTAACCATTTTTAAGTGTACAGTCCAGTGGTATTAAGTATATTCATAATGTCGTGTAACCATCTGAAACTCTCTACCCTTTATACCTTAATTCCCCATTTCCCTTTCTCTCCAGCCCCTTGCCACCACAATTCTACTTTGTTTCTGTGGTTTTGACTATTCTAAGTAACTTATGTAAGTAGAATCATAAAGCATTTGTCTTTTTGTGGCTTGTTTTATCAGCATAATGTCCTTAAGTTCATACTTGTAGCATATTATAGAATTTCCTTTTTAAGCCGAATAATATTGCACTGTATGAATATACTACATTTTGCTTATCTGATCATATGTTGATGGACACTTAGGTTGCTTCCAAGTTTTAGCTATTGTAAATGATGCTGCTATAAACATGTCTTCAGAACAAATATATCGTTATGCTATAAACATATCTTCAGTACAAATATATCTTCAGAACCCTGCTTTCAATTCTTTTGGTTTTACACACAGAATTGGAAATGCTGGAATATGATACTTCTATTATTAACTTTTTTTTTTTTAGACAGGGTCTCACTTTGTTGCCCAGGCTGGAGTGTAGTGGTGCAATCACGGCTCACTGCTGCCTCGACCTCCTGGGCTCAGGTGATCCTCCCACCTCAGCATCTTGAGTAGCTGGGGCTGCAGGTACATGCCACCACATCTGGCTAATTTTTTGTATTTTTTATAGAGATGGGGTATCGCCATGTTGGCCAGGGTGGTCTCAAACTCCTGGGCTCAAGCTGTCCACCCACCTCGGCCTCCTAAAGTGCCGGACTGTGCCAGGCCTATTTTTAACTTTTTGAGGAACTGCTGTGCTGTTTTCCACAGCGGCTGTACTGTTTTCCATTCTCACCAACAGGGCATAAGGGCTATAATTCCTCCACATCCTCGCCAACAATTGTTATTTTGTTTTTGAGAGTAGCCATCCTAACGGACATGAGGTGTTATCTCATTTAAGTTTTAACTTGCATTTTTGCTAATGATTAGTGATAATGAGCATTTTTCATGGATTTATTGGCCATTTATATATCTTCTTTGGAGAAATGTCTGTTTCATTCTTTGACCATTTTTGAATTGGATTTTGTGTGTGTGTTGAGATTTAGGAGTTCTCTATACAGGTTGAGTATTCCTTATTTTCAGGTTAGAAAAGCACAACCTGTGTAAGTGATATATGTTTGCATTATTTGAGTTTTTAAAATTTCAAGTATTTTTTCACAATATTTTATTACAAACCTACTATAAAATTTCTAGACTAGTACAATGAATATTGTTTTACTCTTCTCCTGGATCTCCTAATTGTTAGTATTTTGCCACATTTTCTTATCCTTCTCTGTTTTTTGTTTTTTTTTTGAGACGGAGTCTCACTCTGTCACCCAGGATGGAGTGCAATGGCATGATCTTGGCTCACTGCAACCTCCACCTCCTGGGTTCAAGCTATTCTCTTGCCTCAGCCTCCCAAGTAGCTGGGACTACAGGCGCATGCCACCATGCCCAGCTAATTTTTGTTTTTTTACTAGAGATGGAGTTTCACCATGTTGGCCAGGATGGTCTCGATCTCTTGACCTTGTGATTTGCCCACCTCGGCCTCCCAAAGTGCTGGGATTACAGGTGTGAGCCACTGTGCCCAGCCATTTCTCTCTATTTTTTAATGAACTATTTGAAGCTACCTATTAGGTGATCTACATTTTACAACATTAAAAAAAATTATTTATTATTTTATGGAGTCTCGCTCTGTCGCCCAAGCTGGAGTGCAGTGGTGCAATCTCGGCTCACTGCGACCTCCGCCTCCCGAGTTCTAGCAATTCTCCTGCCTCAGCCTCCCGAGTAGCTGGGATTACAGGCAAGTACCACCACGCCCGGCTAATTTTTTTTTGTATTTTAGTAGAGACAGGATTTTGCCATGTTGCCCAGGCTGGTCTTGGACTCCTGAGCTCAGGCAATCCACCCACCTCAGCCTCCCAAAGTGCTAGGATTATAGACGTGAGGCACCGCACCTGGCCTACAACCTTTTTAATTTAGAGGAATGAGACACAGGTATGATAACATCAGGAAGAGTGTGTGCAATATAATGGAGACTTGTGCCTATGGAAATGTAGGCATTTGGCAGTGTAGCTGATAGGGGCCCACTGGTGGCTTACTAGGGAGGAACTTCCTCCCTCTTTTGACAGTGACTTTCTTCTGTTTCTTAGCTTTCTAGGACCTCTAAGGGAGAGGTCTCTTCCTAGAAGTTCTGGTAGTACATCACCTTCTCTGTGTTCTTTATTCATTTTTGTCTTCACTTTCACCTCCAGGATCATGTATACGAACTTCTCAACACCATTGATGCCTGCCAATGCCATTTCGATATTGTAAGATCCTTTGCAACTCTCTTCTATGGTAGAGTCAAAGAAAAGGCCAGTTCTAGGTTGGGAGGTCTAGGTCTAGTTACAGGATGGGGTGGGAAGGGACTGAAAGAATGGCTATTTCATTTATTACTTCTCAGGACTGTAATTGTTTTGTAAAAAGTGGTGAAATGAAAATATATTTACATGTTAAGCAGATCACCAATGTGATTTAATTAATTTAAAATGACATAAAAATCTTCTTTTCCTCTTCCATCTCCTAAATGTTACCTTATTTCCTGGCCCCTTTGTATCTTGAGCTCACTTTTAGCCCCTGACTTTTGTTCCAATTTTCTTGTTCTTCTTTTCAATCCTGTCAGTTTCTACTTCTAAATAGATTCACTCAATCTATTGAGCACTGTCTCAAGTGGTTGGGGAAATAAGGAAATCCAGGCTAATTGGCCATGCTGTCCTTGGATTCCTATGTATTTTCCTTATAGAATCTCAACTTTGATTTCACTCGGAGTTACCTGGACTTGATTGTGACTTACACCTCAGTCATTTTACTTCTGTCACGGATTGAGGATCGACGGATACTCATTGGCATGTACAATTGTGCCCATGAGATGCTGCATGGGCATGGGTGAGTTAAAGGAATAGTATTATATGAAGAGTCTCATGCATGGTGCTATGATATAGAGAGTCCCTCATTCAAAGGAAATCGATGCCACGATTTCTCATATGAGAACCTATAATCTGCATTGACCCAGGCAAAGTAAGGTACACTTTTACATATTCAGTTGACTCTGAAACAACACGAGTGTGAGCTGTGTGGGTCCACCTTATACATGGATTTTTTTCAACCAAACATGGATTGAAAATTTAGTCTTTGTGGGATGTGAAATCCACCTACACAGAGGGCTGACTCTTCAAATGATCTGGGTTCCTCAGGACTGTCTGTGGGACTTCAGTATGCATGGGATACTGACATACATGGGAGTCTTAGAACCAATCCCCCTGCCTATACTGAGAGGGAGCTGTAGTTAACTCTTGAATATATGCTAGTGGATTATCCAATTTGCATCATCTCTGATCAATTTTTAATCCTGGACTGGCTTCTATGTGATTTTCAGGTTATTACAAAAGGCAAAGAAAAATTCTTTTTAGTGTTGGTAGGAATAATATTAGTAAGGTAAATCCATTAGAGGTAACAAATGCATGGTAATACATTTGAAACTGAATATAAATGGATTTTGAATTGTCTGTGGTTCTGTCCTC
Organism: Cacajao melanocephalus; assembly: GCA_963573385.1. NCBI lineage: Eukaryota > Metazoa > Chordata > Mammalia > Primates > Pitheciidae > Cacajao > Cacajao melanocephalus. Next base: position 8,233 of record CAUYLG010071240.1, on the reverse strand, counting down.
CTCCATTAGTGCAAATATAAGTATTTCAGGGCTGAAAAATGAAGGCTATAGGGATCAGAGTAGGTTGTGGCACCTATGCATGTGGGTTCTATGCATGATGTGTATTCCCACGTGCCTACGTGGATACCTAGACATATGCCTTACCCATTAGCTTTGAATATTTATATACCCTTTTGGGTTGTATACTGATTTGGATCTAGGCATATTACTTGATTTCAAATTTACACAGATTTACAGAGTACCTATCATGTGTCCAACCCTATTTTTGGTGCTTATAAGAAAGAAAATTTCATGGACTTGCCTAAAATGGAATGGTTCTATGTAGCCATAGCTTAGTACACCTGAGCCTGGAATGGGGTATCTTTATATGTAACTTACAGTTTAGTATGTATACCTTTGGAGGTGGTGGAGAGTGCCAGCCTATGCACATATCTTTATAATATATGCAAATGTAAGAGTTCATGTCATGGGTAAGGGAGGGCTGGAACCCATCTCCTCTGCTTTCTTCTAGTGACCCCAGTTTTGCCCGTCTGGGTCAGATGGTCTTGGAGTATGATCACCCTCTGAAGAAGCTGACAGAAGAGTTTGGGCCTCACACAAAGGCAAGTTCCCTGAGAGTGGAGAATTCCTCAGGTGAAAGTATATTGTCCTTATCATTGCCGCTAAGGTTTCATTTGCTTTTCCCCGCAGGCTGTGAGTGGAGCCCTCCTCTCTTTGCACTTCCTCTTTGTCCGAAGGAACCAGGGGGCTGAGCAGTGGCGCAGTGCCCAACTTCTAAGCCTCATCAGCACGCCCCTAGCCATGATTAACCCTGCTAATTCAGATACAGTAAGTGCCCTTTTCCTTTTGTTCGTGGAAGCATTCTCTTTGCCAAGGCCATCGTCTCTGTAGAAGGTGCTTCTTTCAGGAAATATCAGGAATAAAGAATGCTTTAGTCTTCTAGGATATGCCTCTAAGTCGATCACTTTGTGTAGCTAAAAAATCATGGTTGGTTTGGGGCTTTTGTTTGGATCAGGGTTAGTGGTTTAACAAAAGTGATCTATAAGCAGTTAGCCCACCCATAGAAGGAATTTAGTAAATATTCACTGAATGAATGAATGAATGAGACAGTCATGAAGCATTTATTAAGCCTAGCAGCAACTTGATTTTAGGAATCAATTAACCTATTTTTATTTTTTTGAGACACTGCCTTATTCTGTCACCTGGGCTGGAGTATACTGGCATGATCACTGCTTACTGCTGCCTCCACCTCCTGGGCTCAAGTGATCCTCCCACCTCAGCCTCCTGAGTAGCTGAGATTACAGGCGTGTCACCATGCTTAGTTAATTTTGTTTATTTTATTTTTATTTTTATTTTGGAGACTGAGTCTCATTCTGTCGCCCAGGCTGGAGTGCAATCTTGACTCACTGCAATCTCCCCATCCTGGTTCAAGCGATTCTCCTGCCTTAGCTTCACAAGAAGCTAGGACTATAGGCATGAGCCACCATGCCCAGGTAATTTTTTTTTAATCTTTAGTAGATATGGGGGTTTCACCCTGTTGGGCAGGCCGGTCTTGAACTCCTGACCTCAAGGGATCTGCCTGCCTTGGCTTCCCAAAGTGCTGGGATTACAGGTGTAAGCCACCACGCCCGGCCTATTTATTTATTTTTTATAGAGACATGGTATCACTATGTTGCCCAGGCTGGTCTTGAACTCCTGGGCTCAGGTGATCCTCTTGCCTCAGCCTCCCAAAGTGCTAGGATTACAGGTGTGAGCCACTGTGCCTGGCCAGGAATCAATTAATTAATAAATGTTTTTGTTCAATGAATGTGAGCTCAAATTCCTTCCCTCAGAGAACTTACAGTCTGGTAGGGAATATATGCCATGTAGTCATAAAAATATAACTGATGGCACATGATCAGTGACAAGTGCCGAACGAGTGATTTACACTTTAGCCAGTAAAAGAATCCAAAGGATTAACCATCATAGGGAGAAACGATGAGAAGGTTTTGAGTCTTGCTCTCCTCATTTTATTGTTATTAAACATATCTGAACTGTTGAAGAGAAGTTACGTTAAATCTTTGCTTGTTCTGACTTCCAGCCCAAGTTCCTCCTTTTTTTTCTCAACTGTATTGCTTTTTCCTCACTCCACTTCCAGTGCCTCCTCACCTCCATTATTGGCAGGTTTCCCTGCTGTTGGTTTATTAATGTGCCCTAATCTAGTCTGGTAAAATAAAAGTTAGTTTTAAAAAATTTTGGAGACAGGGTTTTGCTCTGTTGCTTAGGCTGAAGTGCAGTGGTGCAATCACAGCTCACTGCAGCCTTCACCTCCTGGGTTCAAGAGATCCTCCTATCTCCACTTCCTGAGTACCTAGGACTATAGGTTCACACCACCATGTCTAGCTAATTTTTAAATGTTTTGCAGAGACAAGGTCACACTGTGTTGCCCAGGCTGGTCTCGAACTCCTGGCCTCAAGCTATCCTCCTGCCTCTGCCTCCCAAAGTGTTGGGATTAAAGGCGTTAGCCACCACCCTGGCCAAAAGTTAGTTTTGAGACTCAGATTCTAGCTTGTCCTTTCTCCTTTAGAGGAAGGCTACATTAAATAAGTGATCATCTTTGCTTCTCTTCTCACAGATGGCCTGTGAGTATCTGTCTGTGGAAGTAATGGAGCGCTGGATTATCAGTAAGTTTAGCGGGATTAGGTGGGAATGGATGAAGCAGCACGTGACATGAAGAACAAGTCCTAAAAGTGTTCCTCTGCACTGTTTTCCCACCTACAGTTGGGTTTCTTCTTTGTCATGGGTGCCTCAACTCCAACAGCCAGTGCCAGAAGCTGTGGAAGCTGTGTCTGCAGGGCTCCCTGTACATCACCCTCATCCGCGAGGATGTGCTGCAGGTGCACAAAGTCACAGAGGACCTGTTTAGCAGTTTGAAAGGGTGAGGAACATGAGAGCCAAACTGATCTTCCTTGAATATTTTTTAGCCTCTCCCAACATTCTTTTTCAGTCTCCATGAATGTTCTCAGATACAGGTGGTTAAAATTCATTCTGACTATTGAAGAAGTAGAGGTTGAATACCTACTAGTAGCTAAGTGCTTCACTGTGTTTTAGGGGTGCAATAATGAATAAGATAACATGGAGGTTAAGAGCATAGACTCTGAAACCAGACTGCTTGGGTCTATGCACTAGTTGTGTGGCCTTGGGAAAGTTGCTCAAATTTTCCATGCCATTGCCTCAATTTCCTTATCTCTAAAATGTGGATAATGGTAGTACCTCCCCATCACCTACCTCATAGAGTTGTTGTGAATAATGAAAGGGTTATTATTTGTAAAGCAGATAGAAAAGTTCCTGGTACATTGTAAGTTCTATGTGCTTGTTAAAGAAAAAAAAAGACATTTCTGCTCTCAAGGAATTTATAAATTGGTGGGAAATAGACAAACTGTTTGATAGAGCAAGAGATTATATGTGTAAACACAAAATACTGTGGAAGCATTTAGGACACTTAAATTGGTCTTGCAGGATCTGGAGAAACCTGGAGACAGGTAGATCTGAAGGGCTAAAGCGTGTGTGTGTGTGTGTGTGTGTGTGTGTGTGTGTGTGAGTAATTGTGTGTATGTGCCTGTGCATTGGATAGAAATGTAGGGGAATTGCTTGAGGCCAAGAAATATATTCTAGGCAGAGTAACTATCAAGACTTTTGAGGCAACGAAGAGCATGGCAAGTTCTGAGAAGTTCATGTAGTTCAATGCCTGGACAGCTGGGTTATAAAAATGAAAATGTTGAGAGATGAATTTGGAGAGGTAAATTGGGATGTTGTATACTTTGCCATGGAGTTCGAATCCATCCCAAAGAGGATGGGGAGCTACTGAGTGATTTCCGACAGGGGAGTGACATGATCATATTTATATTTTAGAAAAGATCATTCTGTCTGTATGGAAGAAAATAAATTAGATGGGCGAAACTAGAGGGAGAGGTTAATTAAGTAAAATGAGGAGGAATTGAGGATGATGTCAAGGTTTCTGGCATGGATATCTGATATTCCTTAAGATGAGAGAACATGTGTTAAAAGCAAGTTTGTGGCCGGGCGCGTGGCTCATGCCTATAATCCCAGCACTTTGGGAGGCTGAGGCAGGTGAATCACGAGGTCAAGAGATCAAGACCATCCTGGTCAACATGGTGAAACCCTGTCTCTACTAAAAATAGAAAAATTAGCTGGGCATGGTGGTGCATGCCTGTAGTCCCAGCTACTCGGGAGGCTGAGGCAGGAGAATTGCTTGAACCCAGGAGGCGGAGGTTGTGGTGAACTGAGATTGCGCCATTGCACTCTAGCCTGGGTAACAAGAGCAAAACTCCGTCTCAAAAAAAAAAAAAAAGCAAGTTTGTTGGGGAAAGATTGTGTATTTAGTTTTAAACAGTTCAACTTTGAAACATCTGTGGGACACTGAAGATAGATGTGTTAGGCCTTCCACTTTATGGTTCTGGAACTTGGAAGTGATGTCTGGAGTCAGATAAAGATTAGTGAATTGATAAGAAAAGCCAGGAGAGTAGTTGAGATTACTCAGGAGCACATGTGGAGTGAGAATATAATGGGACAAACCTCTGTGTACATTAATATTTAAGGGCCAGATAAATCAGTGGGAAATACTGAAAAGAGAAGGGAAAAGAGAAGCCAACAAAGAAAGCATTCCTGTAAGGAAGGACCAATGACCTATGTTAGATGATGTTGAGAGATCAAATAAAGTGAGAATTGAAAAAATGTTCATTGGATTTGTCTATAAAGATGGTTTTAGTGCCCTTCTTGTGAACAACTTGAGTGGCAAAGTTGAAAGCTGGGTTGTAATGAGTTTAGGAGCAGGTGAGATATGCGGAATTTAATAAACAACTCTTTTAAAGTTTGACTATAAAGGGAAGAATAGAGAGAGCTAAAATGAGAAGGAGAAATGGGATTAAGGAAAGGGCCAAAATACCTATATTATTTTTTTCTGGTTGCAAATAAAACATCCAGAAATATAAAAATGCAAAGTGGAAGTTAGCTACACTATCACATCCCAGAATAGTTTGATGTGCATCCTCCAGATGTGTGTCTCTGTGTGTGTGTGTGTGTGTGTGTGTGTGTGTGTGTGTGTACAAACACATAAAGGTGGCATGTATTTTCAACCTTATGAAAGTAATTTTTAAAAGCAATGGATCCACACTCTACATTATGTTTTATGGTTTGCTTAAAAAAACTTACTGTGTTTTGGATATCTCTGAATACGAGTCTATAGAGACTTATTATGATTTTTGAGATGGAGTTTTGCTATTGTTGCCCAGTCTGGAGTGCAATGGTGTGATCTCGGCTCACTGCAACTTCTGCCACCAGGTTGAAGTGATTCTCTTACCTCAGCCTCCTGAGTAGCTGGGATTAGAGGCATGTGCCACCATACCCAGCTAATTTTGTATTTTTAGTAGAGATGGGGTTTCTCCATGTTGGTCAGGCCAGTCTCGAACTCCTGACCTTAGGTGATCTGCCTGCCTCTGCCTCCCAAAGTGCTGGGATTACAGGTGTGAGCCACCGCTCCCAGCCTTGAGACTTATTATTTTTAACAGTTGAATAATATTACATTATGTGGTTGTAACATAATTATTTACCCAATCCTCTATTGATGGATAAACAGTTTCCATTTTTTAAAGTCAATATAAACAATGCTATAATGAAGGTTCTTAGACACATATTTTTGTGAATCTGTGAATATTTCTTTTCTTTTTTTTGAGATGGAATTTTGCTCTTGTTACCCAGACTGGAATGCAATGATGTAATCTCAGTACACTGCAACCTCCACTTCCTGGGTTCAAGCGATTCTCCTGCCTCAGCCTCCCGAGTAGCTGGGATTACAGGCATTTGCCACCATGCCCAGCTAATTTTTTGTATTTTTAGTAGGAATGGGGTTTAATCATGTTGACCAGGCTGGTCTTGAACTCCTGACCTCAGGTGATTCACCCACCTCGGCCTCCCAAAGTGCTGGGATTACAAGTGTGACCCACTGTGCCCAGCCTTGAATCTGTGAATACTTCTATAGGGTAAATTCTTAGAAGTGAAATTGCTGAAGGGTATGCACATTTCAAAATTTAATAGCTCTTACCAAATTGCCATCTAAACAGTTATTATCAAGAGTGTATGAAAATACTGATTTCTCACACTCTCAACAACTGAGTATCATCATTAAAAAACATTGCCAGAGTTGGCTGGGCGTGGTGGCTCATACCTGTAATCCCAGCACTTTGGGAGGCCGGGGCTGGTGGATCATGAGGTTAGGAGATCGAGACCATCCTGGCCAACATGGTGAAACCCTATCTCTACTAAAATACAAAAAAATTAGCTGGGTGTGGAGGCATGTGCTTGTAGTCCCAGATGGTTGGGAGGCTGAGGCAGGGTAATCATTTGAACCGGGAGGCAGAGGTTGCAGTGAGCCGAGATCACGCCACAGCACTCCAGCCTGGGCGACAGCAAGACTCCTCCATCTCAAAACCAAAACCAAAACCAAAAACAATCCCCCAACAAACAAACAAAATTGCCAGAGTTAAGAAAGAGTAAATCTAAGATTAATAATTGGAAGTTACAGGAGGCGGATTTGGGCATATGTCTAGAAACTTTCTCATGATTACTGCTTCTAAGGAATGGAAGGGATGTTTGAGGGTGTTCTGTTCTGCATCACTAAGAACTGCAACTAACTTGTATGATTTATAGTTTAGGGAGTTCTTTGACATAAATGATCTAATTTATTCATGCTAATTCAAGAATAAGTATTAATATCTTTTTTATAAATGAGAAAATGGAGGCTCAATCTCAGTGTCACTCAGTTAAGAGGTGAAATTAGGACACAATTCCAGGTTTTCGGACTCTGAATCCTTTCTTTTCCACTGTATTATGCAGAGATTGAAATAATTATCCAACAGGATTGCATTGGAGTTGAATCCTGACTTAATTAAGATACTTTCCAACTCCAAACGTCTTTGATTTTGTGCTAGTTCAATAAAGGAGTGGCTTGGAGAAGGGAAATGAGGGGTGATGAAGCCCCATTAATGTGGTGGCAATCGTGACACAGGACAAGAGAGACAGATATAAGGAACATGGAGAGGAAAGAGTCGAAGATAATGCTGGGATTCTGAGCATGGGTCACTAGCAGAAAAGAAGAGAGGTGGTCAGGAGAGTCAAATATTGCAGAAAATTAAAAACAATGAAAAGGCCTTCTAATCTGGTGATTCAAAAGTTCACATTGACCTTAGAGAGAGCAGTTTGCTTAGCACTGAAGGCTTTGTGGGGTTCAAAGGTCAGTGAGAGGTGAGGAAGTAAAGAGAGTTTAGGTGTCTCTTTGGAGAAGTTTGGTGGTATGGGAAAATAAGCGAATTTCAGTGGATTGTCAGGGTCAAGCAAGGGTCTTCGTAGAATAAGGGAGGCTTTGAACTTATTTGTTGGGAGAGGAGTTTAAGCCAGTGGAGAAGGAGAGATGAAAGTATCAAAAAGGTAACCAACAAAGGGAAATTCTGAAAGGAACTTGATGGTAATGGGAGCCAAGGCAGAGCTTGAGTAACTACTTTTACTTGAGAGCAGGGCCTGTGTTATATTTAGACACTGCTCCATTCATCCCTCTCAAACCTGCAAGAGTACCTTGATTTGAAGGAGTCAAGACAGGAACACAGGAAGAGAAGTCTAGCCCCAGCTTTGCCATTAAAGCCCCATGTGACCTTGACAAGTCATTTCCCTTCCCTGGGTATTATTTTCTGCATCTGTAAAATTAGGAGGTAGAGTTGACTGATCTCTAAGCTGTGAGTCTTTTATTAATAGGCCAGGGTGAGACATAGAGTTTGAAAAGACTCTGCCTGTGAGCACTGCCCATGCTCCCATCAGGCTGTAGACTGGACGCTCTGAGGACTGGGAAGGTGAGGCAAGGGCCCTAATGGGTAGTATGGTCAACCCTACTGTGCTTGTGTCAATCCTCAGGTATGGCAAGCGAGTGGCAGATATAAAGGAGAGCAAGGAACATGTAATTGCAAACAGGTAAAGGGTGGTGAATGTACTCTCTGAGAAGGGATGGAATAGGAATCTCTTCTCACTTTTGTTCTCACCTAACCCATCCTTAGTTTCTGGACAGCTTTATTGCCTCAACCCAACTTGCTGCTGCCCCATCAATTCTTTTTTCTTTTCTTTTCTTTTCCTGTCCCTCCCGTCCGGCCGGCCCCCCCGCGCCGCGCCGGCCCCCCCCCCCCCGCCCCCC
>CAUYLG010071238.1:0-50355 GCA_963573385.1 Cacajao melanocephalus | reverse complement strand
TATATATATATATATATATACCACATTTAAAAAATCTGTTTATCTTCCAGTAGATGTTTTGGTTGTTTCTACATTTTGGCCTTGTGAATAATGCTGCAATGAAGTTGATAATGTGGATATCTGTTCAAGATCTTGAATTGAAATGAGGTGAGGATTATTTCTAACACCAAATTTACAAATGAAAAAAAAAACCCAGAAGCATAGAGAGGTTAAATATATTTTTGCGGGGTACACAGCTAGTAATTGTTATAGCTGGGCTTCAGTCCCACCGACTAGTTTAGAGATTGTGTCCTAGAAGTGATAACACTTCATACTATCATTGGACTCTTAACAGTACCTGGCACCTGCAAATACAAAATAAATGTCAGCTAATTCTAGAGCAAGGAGGATTTAAAAGCACCCTGGCTTTAGTGTTTTTGCCCACCTAGCTTGCATTTTCTCGACTATATTTCTGAAGAGTTGAAACTCTCTGTTATGAGACTGAACTCAGGCTCATGAAAGAGGTAAATTTGTATTAATGTTAACTTAGAAAGTCAGTTCCAACCTTAGACTTCTCTAAATTCTGGCAAAATTTTAGTAGGAAGTTTTCCCCCATTTTCCTTTTTATACATCTTCTCTCTCCTTCTAACTGGCATTTTATAAATGTATTTACTGAATCCCTCACCTAAATTCAAATATTAAAAGCAGTCTTACTCTCTTGCACCAAAAATAAAACCAAAAGCTACCATTCACTCTTTCAAATCAGAATTCTAATCCTAGAGATGATGTATTAACTCTATCCAAACATGAACAAAACTGTCCTGACCCTCAGTAGCCTCTCAAGAGAAGGTCAGAACACCGTTGTGGCCACGAAAATCTGCACTGAGCCCTGATATAAATAGCAGTGAATTGGCCATGCAAAAACTGAGAGACTGAAGGGTCACTGAAAGCTAATTATAACTTGAGGGTCTTGCGTGGATTGCGGGAGGCCAGCCAGGGTCAGAAGCTTTGCAAAGCTGACATTTTACTCCCACAGGAGTCTACTTTTAGGAAACTATTTCTTTATGGATGTGCATAAAGCCTAGGAATTAGAGGCAGATGCTAGAGGGAGCCTTGTAAGAGCTTACGGCTGTCCTGTAACCGGAAGTCAATCTGCCATTCTCCTCTTATTCCCTGGTTCCTGGTTTGTGATTTTTCACTGCAGCAAGTATTCTGCTTCTTCCCCGTCACAGAAAATGTGGCTTTTCTTATCTGTAAGGTGTCTCAATTTAGTGGAAAATAGAATTGAGTCCACTGCCCACTCCCTGTTCCAGGCCTGTTTTTTTCTCAAAATAGGAAATATATAATGTGTGGGCTGGGTGGCTAGAATTAGGTTGAATCGGTACGAAACAGGGAGATTTGTTTGCTTCAGAAAAAAATCTCCCACTGCCTTGGCTGGCTGCAGAATCCAGGACAAATATCAAGACTTGGAGCTATAGAAATCAAATCATCCTGGGTGGATTATTATAATGATGACCCTCTCCATGGGTTCCCACATGCCCTTTTAACAAAGCCTTTTGTGGCCACACTGGCATTTCTAGTGAAGATTTTGAAACCATTATATTTAATGCCTTCTCATTGATTAGGTCAAAAAGAAAGAAATGGACTTTCCTACGGAGATAGGCAAATCTTTTTTCTTTTTCTGTTTTTATAATGAATTTAAACATAAAGCCATCTTGTTCTCTAGATATCCAGAGGAAATTAATCACCTCAAAATAGAGAAGGGGAAAGTCATAAGTACAAAATGACATGTCTGAGTTTTTTCGTGGCTTCAAAATACTCACCTGGGTAAAGATACTACCCGATTTATTGCTATCCAGCCTTTGGGTTCTTATTTCTGATCTATCTTTTGGGTAATAAAAGATTCGATTTGTTTTGATTGTTTCAGAATATCGCAGAGCAACAGTGAAAATGTGGATCACTCTGACTCTAGCACGAGGTCGGGGAGGCAAAAAAATCACAGGGTTTGGAATTTCTAAGTGCTCATGTTTGAGAAACGGGGAGCATCACAAACTAACTGCAGAGGTGGACATTTTTTTACTGGGTAAATGATTCCCATGGAACAGCACTCATCAAATGCAAATAAAAATTGTACTTTGGGGAAGGTAACTTCTTTCTCTGTCCCCAAATCTCTCCATCTGAAACTTCATTCTTCCGTTAAAAAAGAACTGTGCTTTGTGATTTATAAAGTCTGTTTCTTTCTCTTCAAGTTGAATGTTAACGTTCTGCCTTGTGCCCTTAACTTAATGGATATTCTCAAAACTGGCAGCTTTTTCTTCATGCGGGAAGAAGGAATAATTCTGAATTAAGAACACCAAAATAGGTTAAGGATACATTATGTCAGAGGCTGTAGATTGTTAACAAGCAAAGGAAGCACAAAGCATGGAATATAATACAATTAAGGGCACCCGGGTAAGACCGCCAGCCATTTCATCCCGATGACTTCACCTGTTGATGTCAGAGGTGACCCTTTCCAGTCTGTTTAACATTTGCCAGAGCCCAGGTGCTTTTCTAATTTCTGAGTGATCTGCAATTAGCAAGTGTAGTAGCTCCTGTGGTTCTCTGCCTGGATCCCTTACCCGGCCCATCACACCCTTCTCCACTTGCTGTGAGTGTAGACTTTTAATGACCCACAGCTGCCTCCTTTTCTAGAGAATTGCTAATGGCAGCTGGATCTCCCAGGAGTTCACGCTCCTCACTCCAACTAAGGGAAGCCAATGACTGATGAATGCAGGGCTACAAATGGCCCCCTTACATCGAAGGAGAGGGCCATAATTAATTTTGTGGTGTGATCCCATGGATCAGGTCAAGACTGGCCTTTGTACAGGATCACATCTTTGCTGAGCGCTTTCCTCTCTCCTCTCCTGCTTTGTACCCCACGCTGCTGGCTTTCTCTGAAGAGCACAGCTTCACTAAGCCTTATGCACCAGCACTACCATCTGAGGCTCTGAGTCTAGTGTGCCCATTCCTAAGAGGGTGAGTTTGCTCATATACCTTTCTTAATGGATTCAATAACATAATATCATTGTTAACTAGAATTCCCTTGGAAAATAATAGACTATTGTCTCTGAATTGTTGGAGTCTGTTCTTCAATAAGAAAAGTTATTTCAGTTCAGCAGTGTTCTCTGTGTAGCCTTTATCCATCAGCTTATGCGGAAAAATCATGGTTGGCAAAGGATCAAAGTCACAAAGGTTGAAAATTTGAACTATGTGACTGATTCCTACTTGCCTCCTTCCCATTTTGTTAGTTTGTCTAGTATTCAACTCTGTTTACAGAACTCCTCTTAAAAGCTTGGCTTTTCAAGTTAGAACAATGTTCTGCCACAATAGAAATAATTATGATGGCCTTAGTATATGGTAGTCATCTGGATGACAAAATAAAAGATTTTTGCTTGGAATCAAATAGTCCATTCAAGTCTGAAATGATATGTGTTTTCTGGGCCCTCTGTAATTAGAAATGTGATTGTGTAAATGTTGGAAAATCTGTTCTGGTTTTAAAGAAATTGGCCTACAGCCTGTTCTAATCCAGACGTAAAATTCGCAGAATTTGAAGGTCTCCTTGTATCACTACTAGCTAGTGGTTTGAGGATGGACTGATTCAGCAATTAGAAGAATAGTGATTCCAGCTGACAGGTGCAGTCCTCCAGGAAATGTCAGGTTGACCCTGCTGCTTAGAAAGGCATAAGAGAGAGGTGACGGCAAAGGATACTGGGAACGTAAATATTTTAAAGGCATTATTATTTCTGTTGGGTGAGGCAAGGATACATGATTGCACAGTGGAAGAGTTAGAATCCTTCACCCACTTCACAACTGTGCTTTGTATCAAACATAATGTCCAAACATGTTGACTGATGCACTAAATTGGGTGTTATTGATTCTCAATACTATATTTTGGTCTAAACAAATTGTGTTATTTTTTGTTTCTACCATGTTATTGCTTATTTATAATCAACATCTAATTCTAAAACATTCCTAAGGCAAGCAGGTGCTTGCTATTTTCTATTTAGACATTTGATGTTCATTTGGGCCCAATGTCTTCACGTTTACAAGTGATTTTTGCTGCATTTGTAGGGTATAAAGTTGTTAGCATTTGATCTTTGAATGGGATGCATCCATTAGAAGGCCAGTGCTGAAAAGTCAGGAAATTGCTTTTAGTTTTATGTAACTTGTGGTTTATTTTTAAAATTCACAGAATTTCACATCCTAGGATTATTTTCCTGGGATTCTGTTTCAAAAAGGCCACTGGATCTTAAGGAAAGATGAACTCATTTTGTTACTGTTGTTGAATTTCCAAACAAAAAGGCTTAAGGCTTGGAACTTCCCATTTATGACTGAGAAAGTAGAGGCAATTATTATAGTTGCTAATGTCCTTGTTCAAAATCCTTTCCCTGCCTGCCACAGGATTGTCCTCCCACTTTAAAGGGTTAGATCACAGAAGAGGCCTCTCTTAGAGTTAGGTACTTCCTATCCCTCTTTGATGGGAGGGAAGCAATACTTGGTGAGTCAAAAGAAAAATACATCAGAAAATCGGAATTGTTCTTTATTCTCTTCCCTATGACCCTAATGTATTTTATAACTGTCTTTATCGAAATGGAAACATATGTCAAATTTTTAAAAACCAGAATGGTGGCACTGACAGTATGCTTTTCTTTAAGCTTTCTTATCAAGCAGTAACTGGAAATATGAAAATTAAATTCAAATTTTATATTTCAATATACTATGTTATTAGAATGTTTTGTTCTCTAATATATATTTGTAAGATTTATTGAAAAGAAATTCAATGGCATTTGAAACTTTAAAATCCCATGGGATTAAAATTTTGACCTTGATTAGCTTAAGCATCTCTAGTAGTAGTTTCTAGAATTAGAACCTGGGAAGAAAAAAAAATAAATCAGTAGATGAGAGGAAGGACACAAGGATATTTTCATATAGTTATAAACTGGCTATGTCATCTCTTTAAGTTGGTTTAATGTTGGTTTAAAATTTAGACTTTTTCTTTTTCTAATTATTTCTTGCCTACTTCTAGAAATAAACCAAGATTCCTTGAACTAGAACAGAAACTAGAACTTCATCATTAGCCTCTCTTAGTTGTTTGGCTAGTAATTGTATGATCAGACTAATAGTTTTTTAAGTCATTAAGGCAGATTAATCATCTGTGAATAAGTAATTATTTTTGTAGATGTGAGTGTGGGAAAAACAGACCATTGGTAAAATGGAATCCTTGAAATACAGTTAATCTTAATTATCCATATTCATAAAAAAGGAGAAGATCCAAGAGATATTTCAGCAATAACCTGTATATGTTATTAAGATGCATTGATGTCATTTTAGAGCAGGTTTTCTTCTATAATTAAAATGTTTAAGGCTAACTTGAAAATTACTTTACATTCTCTGAGTTTCTACCAGTTAATTACAGTGAGGTCATCCAGAAACACTCTGGGTGTTGAAGGTCAGTCAGTCTAGAAAGAAATCTTTTGCTGCAGTTGATTCACTAAGTAAGCAAGCCACATCTGAGTAATTGATAATTCTCTTCAAGTAGGAAAAAATGCAACAGGACAACAGCTACCAAAAAAGAAAAAAAAAAAAGAAAAAAAAGAAAAAAAAAGGCACAAAAGTCCCCACTGTGTCAGAGGGTCTTTGTATTACAGAGTGGTAATTATTTCATTGCATATGTAAAATATTTGCTGTATTAAGTCATGAAGATTCTCAAACCATGTAATATGAAATTTATTTTGAGAAAGGCTGTGACTGTCTGTTGGAAGTTTAGTTGCTTCCTTTCCTCAAGAGTTTTCCTCAGGGCCATCCCTAAAATGTGCAGGGCTTCAGGTAAATATTTTCTGTGGTTCCTCTGTCTATGTAAACAATTTGTTTTAAAAAGTGTTACAGAGTTTAGTCCTCAGAATAATGGGTAAAGTGGAGCTACTTACACATTTGTTTATTGTCTAATCATTGCTTGTAATGATTCCTCATATCAGCTGGTAGCTTGACACTGTTATCTTCTGGTTCTTTATCGTCAAATGTGTGGTTCCTGGCTAATTTCATATCTTCCACCATGTGAGAAACAGGCAGCAATACTGTTATTATTCACAATGCAATGGCTCTTTAGATTCTGTTTGTCCTGACACAGTATAGATCTTCTTGCCTCTGCAGTTCTCTAATGCCATTTATTTAATGCTGGTTCCGTCATTACTCATGAGGCTGCATCATTCGTCATGTCACCCATGACTACTGGTTTCTCATGACTGCCTCAAATGTTGTTACTACGCTTTGTTAATGATGACCACAAATGCAAATCTTATCCAGCATATGCAGAAAAATGTGAATGATAAGTTATTTTCCGGTCATGTAAAATTTACTGTATAGAATTTTGCAGCATGTAAACTTAGAATATCATGTTTTCCAACTATGTCGTCTCTTGAATGCTTTAGGCCACATTCCTACAATGTGATTTCTTTCAGTGCTGCTGTACCTTTGCCTTCCACCACTTCTACCAGGGGGAACATAAGTGAGGGACGTACAGAGGATAAGAAGAGTGGTCCCATTTACACAAAAAACATCCATCCCTTGTTTAGCATGGCTCAAGACCAGCCTGGCACAGTACAACATCAACACATGATGTAAAGCAAGAGAGGAAATGGATCTGAAGAGTCACTGGGCAAAAGAGAGGGAAGATCTTGAAAGATCTTGAAGTAGATCCATAGCCTGACCCATAGTGTATAGTCTGTGTAGGAAGTATTGACAGACCTAGGTAGAAGACATCTTGTGCCATCCTGCTTTCTCCATACACTAGAAGTGGCACCACAGTCTAAAGAACTATTATACCAGCTCATATGTGTGGCTCAAGCCCAGGGATCAGCAGAGTTCTGAATTGTTCTGTGTCCCTCCAAAGTCAGGGTCACTGTCACCCTAAGTCAGCATGTCAGCACCATTCCAGAGGCCCAATCTCACCCAGTCTTTCACAGTCTCATATAAAAAATATTCTCCTGGCCAGCAGTACTTTCCTCTTAGAGGTTCTTTGGGGAATTTGGTTTACTCCATGCAAGAGGCAGAGACTTAATTTAACTTTTTTTATTTTTTTAAGAGACAGGGTCTAGTTCTGTCACCCAGGCTGGAATGCAGTGGCATAAACATAGCTCACTATAGTATCGAACTCTTGGGCTTACACAATACTTCTGCCTCAGCCTCGAGAAGCCAGAACTACAGGCACATGCCACCATACCCAGCTATTTTTTACTTTCTATTTTTTGTAGACATGGAAACTTGCTATGTTTCCTGGTCTGGTCCTGATCTCCTGGCCTCAAGTGATCCTTCTGCCTTGTCTTCCCAAAGTGCTGGGATTACAGGCATGAACTACCATGGCTGGCCTAGGTAGAGGCTTAGTGAGTGCTCAGTAGGGGAGAAATGAAGACATAGGTCCTCATCTAGTCTGAGACTTCCTGACCAGATTTCAGAGGGGCTGGTCCCAGGCACCAGGCGGGGACTTAGAAAATTTCTTGGAAGGTGCTTTAAGGTATGGTGCTCCCTGTGGTGCAAGCCCAGCTCAGGGTTCCTACTTACCTGGATCAGAGGATGGTACTGGATCTCCTCTCAGTTTCTTTGTTGTGGTTCATCACTAACAGTTGTCTCATACAGTCTTGAGGTTTGTTTCTAAATTGCTGCTTAGTTGCTACTAAGTGCCCTCCTTGATGTCCCAGTAGGCAACCTTCAGAGATGTGCTTTTAGGGTCTCTCTGCAGCAGGATGAGGAAGTTTAAGATTTTGAGGCTGGGTACGGTGGTTTACTCCCGTAATCTCAGCACTTTGGGAGGCCAAGGCGGGCGGATCACCTGAGGTCAGGAGTTCAAGACCAGCCTGGCCAACATAGTGAAACCCCCGTCTACTAAAAATACAAAAAATTAGCTGGGTGTGGTGGTGGGTGTCTGTAATCCCAGCTACTTGGGAGGCTGCGGAAGGAGAATCGCTTGAACCTGGGAAGTGGAGGTTGCAGTGAGCCGAGATCGCGCCATTGCACTCTAACCTGGATAACAAGAGCAAAACTCCATCTCAAAAAAAAAAAAAAGATTTTGAGAGCAAATTACCTCATTCTCCAAGCATTAACATAAATTCATATGCATTAGCATTATATGTAATAGTTCATCTCCACTTCAGAACAGTGGACTGATCTCTGAAGAGAAACTTTCAGCGCATGGGTTCTCCACACGGAGAAACAGCTCATGGAAATGCGGCCACTATTATTGCTGTGTTTTCATTTAAATTGATGAAAGCAGAGCAACTTGTGACTTCAGTAGAAAAAAATAGAATATATGAGTTTTGTGGAAGCTTCAGGAGTCACAAGTTATGACTAGCAATGTAAATCTATTTTTTAGTGTCTAGTCCCATTCAAAGAACAATGAAAGGTAGTGGAAGTCTCTTTGTCTTTTTGTGCTCAGAAGAAACAGATATGAAAAATTGGTATTCTAAAGTCATAGATCAAACATTGTAGTTTAAGAATTTTAGAATGACAATAATTAGAAAGAAATGCATCTTTTGTGGAAAAAGTAATACTTTTTATTTCTTTGGCATTGCTAGGGAGAAAAGATATGGTAATGTTCAGAGGGTGAAACTTTCTTCCTGCTCTGAAGCGTAGATGAATTCCAGACTTCAATTTTAACTTTAATCTTATCTCTTCTGCTTTTCTATTTTCTTTTACTTATTCTTTATCTTCTTTTTTATGGTGCCATTTCTTCACAGGTAAGGACATACTGTTAAAAGCCTTTTGTGTCTAAAGGGATCACTTCTTTCAGAAGTTGTTATTTAAATTTGCCTTAGCGGAAAATTAGTTGACTCTATTTCAAAATAGAGAGTCTTAGAGGACTTGTTGGTTCTAAGAGAAGGTGTTTCAGGTAGAACAATGGGTCTGATGCAAACTCTGTCTATAAATTAAAGGGCCTTGGAAAATAATAAATAATGTGCGTCTGTTTTAGGAATGATTCATCACTGATCTCTTTGCTTATTCTTATGTAACTATTAAAGAAATAAAAAGCTACTTTTATGTGTAATGAATAATGTTGATCCACATTTGTCACTAAGGAAGGAGCTCCAAGTGAGATTAAAAGAGAAAAGCAATTTGATACCGTTTATTTAAATTCAAAGAGGAGATACAGAGACACATTTGCATTAAAATTTTTTTTTTTTTCCTGGAAAGATGTGTAGGAAAACTTTTGACCATGATTATCACTGAGGTGTGGGGTTGGGAGAAGTGGGATAAGAGTAGCTTGTTTAATTCCCACTCACTATCTTTTTGTATTATTTCAATTTCCTTACCAGGTTTCTTTATGTGGTAGGCAAAATTCTCAAATGGCTTCCAAGATTTCCCACCTCCTCAGTGGACATGCCCTGTGTAATCCCCAGGCCTGTGACTATGACTGGTTTTACTCTTTTGATTTAATGATGTTGTGTGGCACCATTTACTTCAAGAAAGATGATCCAAGTGGGCCTGACCTAATCACAGGAGCCTTTTAATGGTAGAGTTTTCTCTAGCTGGTGGAAGCAGATGATGACAAAGTCAGACATTTAATGCATGAGATGGACTGGACTTGCCATTCCTGGCTTGAAGATGGAGGGCGCTACATGGTGGGGAATACGGGCAGCCTCTAGGAGTTGAGATCATCTCTGACAGCCAGCAAGGGAATGGCAACCCCGTTCCTATTACTGCTGAGAACTGAACTCTGCCAACAAGAATGAGCTTGGAAGTAAATTTTCCCAGCTCCTCCAGACAGGAACTCAGTCCAACTGACACCTTGATTTCAGCCTTTAGCTACTCTGAGCAGAGAACTCAGATTGGGAAATTTATTATTTCCCAGTTATTTCTTATTTCCCACACTGGATTTCTGACTTACTGAACTGTGGGCTAAAAAATGAGTACTGTTCAATGCCACTATGTTTATGGTAGTTTGTTACACAGTAGAAAACTACTATTACATTTGGGAGGCCAAGGTGGGCAGATCACCTGAGGTCAGGAGTTCGAGACCAGCCTGACCAATATGGAGAAACCCTGTGTCTACTAAAATTACAAAATTAGCTGGGCATGGTGGTTCATGCCTGTAATCTCAGCTACTTGGGAAGCTGAGGCAGGAGAATCACTTGAACCTGGGAGGTGGATGTTGCAGTGAGCTGAGATCACGCCATTGTACTCCAGCCTGGGCAACAAGAACAAAACTCCAACTCAAAAAAAAAAAAAAAAAAAAGAAAAAAGAAAAAAAAGAAAACTACTATTAGTTTTTTGTAATATTTTAATGTAAGAAAATAAATAAACAATTACAGTAGGTATTCTGGACAGTGAGATTATGGGTCATTTTTTCCCTACTTAATATTTTTTAAATGAAATAAAAAACCTTAATAAATGGAATAAAAAACCAGGGATGAGTTGTTACTATAAGGAGAACATGCCCTCTTTTAAAGTCCAATATAAACTTACTATACCTAAAGGGGGTCATATTTTCTCACTGATTTCCATTTTATGTTTTCATTTATACATTCCTACCTTATCCTATAATATAACATTGTAAATTAAGAATGTGTCTTCATGAGATAAAATTTTCTTAAAACCGAAAAGCAAACCAATTTGAAAATGTTCAGCAAGAGAGTAACTAAGCAAATATTTTGAAGAACACTAGGACTCCAGGATGGAAAAGGCATTTCTGTTTGCTTCTGCCAGTAAACTGAGCCCTTCTCATAGGTCTTGGCATACTGTGTCTGTTTCAACACTTATTTGTCAGTTAAAACGAATGAATGTGCTTGCTGTCAATGCTTCATTTTAAAAACTTTATAAGGTTTCTTCTACTCAGAGCTTTTCTTCCTCCATTTTGTTTCCTGCGTTAGAGGGAGAAACTCCGATTCCTGTGTGATTGTATCATTAAGTGCAAACAAGTTAGCTTCCACAGCTAAGTCACAGCTTAGCTTCCTTCCAGCTCCATCCTGAACACTTATGGCATCTGCTATGCTGAATATTTATATCCTGCCCCACTCCTGGCCAAATCCATTTGTTGACAACAAATCCCCAGTATGATGGTGTTAGGAGGTGGGGCCTTTGGGAGGTGATTAGATCATGGGGGCTCAGTCCTCCTCCTAAACAGGATCAGTGCCTTTATAGAAGAGGCCCTGGAAAGCTGCCTTGTCCTTTCCGCCATATAAAGAGGGAAAGTGAGACTGTACCCTCTTTGATCCAGAAATTGGCTCTGTCAGCAGACACTGAATCTGCTGGTGCCTTGATCTTAGACTTCCCAGCCTCCAGAACTGTGAGAAATACATTTCTGTTGTTTATAATCCATCCAGTTTATAGTATTTTTGTTATAGCAGCCTGAAAGGTCTAAGACAACAACTTACAAAGCTAAGCTACAATATCTCCATTTAACCATCTTGGGTGACTATTTTACAAATTATCTGTTTCCTGTTGCTTTGCTACTATAAGTTTAAATTCTCTGTATAGAGGATTCTCAGCAGTTCCCCCTTCCCCAAAAGATAGGGAATTTATAGATGGCAAAGACTCTTCTGTTTTATCTACATACCCAGCACAGAGCCTGGCACATATAGATGCCCAATAAATGTAATAAATGTTAATAAAACAAAATGAATATCTGTATTGAGGAAATGTGTTTTGAAGATAAAAACACCCTGCGGTTATTGGAAACTTAGGCCAAGTTCTTTTATTTAATCATTTAAAAGTCTAGCTATAAGATAGTTGGGAAGGAGAAATTAGTCTCATAATAAAAAGAGTGATGGCAGAAAGAAAAAAAGAAAACACTAAAAATTTCAGTGAAATTACAGCCTATGGGCATCAGTCTCCCTTTCTCTCGTTGATTTCGGGGGCAATTTCACAAGTTAAGATACCACTTTTCTCCATCCATCCTGGCAGGGAGGGTTTCGTTTTATTATGTAGGGATATACAATTATTGATTTAAAGTACCTCGGAAATTTGTGTCTTCAGATAAGGGCATGCTCACTGGAATTGCCTCTAGGACCCTAATGGCATGCAGAGAAAGGCAGCCCTTTCTCTGCATGCCATTAGGGTCATAGAGACAATTAACATGCAGTAGACCTAGGAGAACACAGCTAATCCTCATGCTTCCTTAGATCTTCAAGTGGTTGCCAACATAAAAAGTTTCTCCTTAACAAAGGACACCTTGACCCTGTGCTAAATCTGTATCAGTTTTTTTTTTCCGCAACTCTGAGCTCTGAAAGCTCAATTTAGCATCCAAAAGAATTGAGCTATGTTCTTTCTCTTTTGTACCTCATTATCAACAATAAAGATTTGAAGAAGAACTGGAGTGTTGGCTGGCAATTTTGTGATGATATATGACAGAGCAGAATACAGCCTTGCTTTTTGCCATCTATAGGGCCTCAGGTTATTGACAGGAGTAGGTATTTTTCAGCTGGAACACAGAAATGGAATGGTAACTTCATATGCTCAGCTTACCAAGAACACCAATCCCTTTGACATCCAGGGGCAGTGCAGGTGGCTAGCAACGTTGATAACAAGGAGTGGTGCTTTTCCATTAGAGACCATACAAGCCCCCTCCAATGTGATTGACTACTTCTCCTCGGTGCGTTAATAGCCTATGCAGCATTAATAGCAATCTTTTCATAAATTTGGGAAGCAGCAGGAGG
Source organism: Cacajao melanocephalus (assembly GCA_963573385.1). Taxonomy (NCBI): domain Eukaryota; kingdom Metazoa; phylum Chordata; class Mammalia; order Primates; family Pitheciidae; genus Cacajao; species Cacajao melanocephalus. The sequence goes on along the minus strand of CAUYLG010071238.1, from coordinate 37,693 downwards.
GAAACTTCTTGTAAGTACTGGCAAGGGTGTTTTTGCATTTTATATCCCCCTAAGAAGGTTTCTGTATTTTTCCTAAGGCAAATCTAATCCTGTCACTAGCTTTCTCTTATTGTGTTTATGCCTCCAGGAGGGAAAGAAGCACCCAAGAGCCTTCATCTCTGTAGACCAGGAGTCAGAAACGGATGGTCTATGCCTGGGCCACGTCCAGCCAGCAGGCATTTACATTTGGCCTACATAACTTTTAAAATGATTTGAATCAGTTGTCAAAAATTAAAAGCTAGGAGATTTTCATGTAAAAAGAAATCTAAATTTTGGCTCTTCTTAAAAGAGGCCTGTGTTTTGGAACCGCAAGTCATTGGACCCGATTTCTCACATAGCAAGTGGAGCTGGGTAGTGATTGCCAGTTTACCACATGCAGGGTGGCTCCTAGAACATACCTTCCCTGTGTGGGAATTAGAAAGAAGCACTGCCTCTGCACAGGTGAATTATAAGGGTGACCCATGGAAGAGGACACGGCCCATGTGTAATACTTTTGCCACAGTTGCCGCCATCTCCTTGAGCCAGTTTATTCATGTCTGAGCTTTCGGGCATTTGAATTTGTGACCGCTGCCAAAGACTTTGGAGGAAGTTGCTGCCTGCAGCATACATCTTGATGAATGAGGGCTGGCCTAGAGGGCTTTCTTTGATTGCTTGCCCACAGAGATGGAGACACCAGCATTTGTTTGACTTAGCGCCTGTGTTTTTCTGAGAACACAGCTGGATAATTTTGCAGGAATTATATTCATAGGCTAGGTCTCTATATCCTCATGGTTCACCCTCCACGATCCCCCACACCTGGCCACATGCTGATTTACCATTTGTTCCTTTTTTCAGCTTCTGAGAGGAAGTGTCCAAGCAAGATGTCACAAGTTCTTTCCTATGACACAGGTATATAACTCCTTTAACTTAAAGAGTTTGAGGAGACTTCGTGAAGTATCTTTGAATGAGCTGATTCTAGTATCTATCTCGATTGACAGCTTGCTCTTATTAAACCCTTCCCCAAAGTGAACCCTGCAGCTACTGACAATGGATGAGGCCAAGGAGCTAAGGAGCCCCTTTATGGCCTCAGCAGACCTGAATAATAGTCTCTGTGGCTCTCCAAGAACAGTGAGGATTTTTTGTTTTTTGTTTTTTTTAGCACTGGAATGACAATTATTAAAATTATTTACAAAGTACAGTACAAGTGATGCTGTTTAAGGGGTGGTAAAATGAAGTTATTATTATACCATTTGAAAGCTTATAAACTGACTTATAATTAAGCAGAGTTGTATGATGGTTAAGTGTCTGTTTTGGCAGTAGCATGGATTTCAGATTGGAATTGAACACTAGCCTGGACATTCACTAGTTACTTGAACCTGGACTAATCACTTAATTCTGTGACCCCTCAGTAGAAAAATAGTTAAATTATAACACGATGAGTGAGACCTTAGAGTAGTTAAAAACTCGAGTCCTTTCTCCATTCCATCTTACTAGTTGGATTCAGTAAACTTCAAAATTCTCAGGTTCCTACTCTTTTAAAATGAAAGTAAAAATCATATCTTCCAAATGGGATTTTGTATGATTATGCTTGAATCTAATAGATACACAATATCGCTGGCCATTAGAGTGCTCAGCTGATATAAAGAAGGTTGTCAAAAATATTGATTACCCCCTCTTTCTTGGGTCTCACTGCTTTGGTGCTAAGAATTTTAGCAAACAGGAGAAACTAAAGGTTGCTTTGCTCAATAAATGTTTAGCAATTGTTTTTACTGTGAAAAGTGTATATATATATATATGAAGATCAAGCTGTTTAGTTCAAGGTGTGACTTCTTAACTAGGGCAGTTTATGTAGAGAGTTAAAAATAATTTGAGTTTCAAATGCTTCAGGATAATGTAATGGTTAAAACAAACATAAGAAAATATCTTTAATAATGCAAGTTACTGCCTGTTCCCTTTAGGAATGAGTTTCTGGCTACGAAAGTTTTTATCTAGACACCCAGATCAAGCAGAATACAAAGGTCACAATGCCAATTTCATCTGAAACTTGTTTTGCAGTGCTTGAGTCGTGGTTTTTAGGAAAAGACTTGCGGTTGCTATGGAACTGTTAATAATGATTGCTGCCTGTGCCTCAATTCTTCATACTCCCAATCTCCAATATAAAATCACTTAGATTTGGGCTCCAGGGCAGTAAACAAACTTTTGAGCAGGAATTAACTGGGCTTGGGCATTAGTGTCTTAATGTAGGAAATGACTTTCATTATAACCTTTACTTGTACTGGCAGCTGGGCTATGTTGAGGTTTCCTAATAGTGGGCTTAATCGCATGAGTGTCAAATTTTGCTCTTCTGGGTGAGCCCTGCTAAAAGCAGAAACATTTTGGGTTTTCATCAGACAATAAATATCAGAAGTCCTTGTTTTGTGCAGAACTAGTGTTAGTGAGGGTCTTTTGTTTTCACATATAAAAAGAACCAGTAATTCAGCCACATACTGGATTCCTAAGTAGAAAGAAGAAAATATTCCTGTTGAAATACATATCTATTTACTTTAAAAAGAAATCTTACAGAAAAATGACTTTATTTTTTTGCTATAGTTCTGTGAGATTCATGATCCATGTAATAGATGCTTCTTACTCCTGAATTATATTTCTAAGATATGAATCTCAGTCCTTATTCCTGTATAACCAACATTTGGCGAAAACTAATCCAGTTCTTGAGCTCCAGGCACAGAAAGTTAGGAATGGCTTGTTGGATGGGTGGGGAGAAGACATATCTAATTTGGGGACGCTGCTGCCTCATCAGTATGCAAATAAATCAAGAATAATACAGAATAAATCACTTCAATTTCCACAACTGTCGCTCTCTCTAATGCCTACAGTGTCTGTGTTTTCAACAATGATCTGGCCTAATTCTCTGTTTTATTGCTTAGGATTTTAATGCTTCAAATGTGGAACATAGAATAAATGTGACTGTCGGTGACACTTTAAAAAAATGCTCAAGTGCAGTTTTTAGCTGACATACAGCTAGTTTATAGGAACAAACAAAAAACACCTTTTGAAAAGAAAATGTAAACATTGCATTAGGTCTGGGTCCCCCAACTTCTCACCCACAAGAAATAACAGCAACTCCATAAAGGTTAAACACGCATGCTTTGGCCCTGAGTAAAATTAAGTCCTCTACCAACTTTATGGCACTGCAGAAGGCAATGGATTATCTGTGTGAATAAACTGAATTTACAGGTCTCTACATTCATGTTTGCAGGACTATTTAAGGTATTACAAGTTCTGGTATAACACAAGAAAAATGCGGGTGTAACTATCAAACTCATCAGGTTGCAGCAATAAATTCAGATGCTCTCCAGAGCTGGCAAGGTGATGCCAGAAAAGTTAAACCTGAAGAATGAGACTTAGATTTCTAAATGAGATGGCGGGGGGTTGGGGGGGAGCAGAGTTAATAGGGGAAATCAAGGCTGAAACAATCAACATGACCGCTATGTTTGGAGGAGAGTTTAAAAATCAATTCTTGCTGCTTGTTCTAAAACTGTTCTGCCAAAAATCCGACACTGTTATGTGCTTTTTATTTTTTGGTTTATTTAATCTTCTTTAACACAGACATTGTTGGTTCAACAATCCAATATTTGAGGTTACATTATTGCAAAATAAGGGGATAGCTGAATAGGTTATGCCATCAATACATTTGTTAATCTTATCCCTTTGATTAAAGACAAAGCATAGTTTGTTAATATTGTTTTGGATTAACTCTATTTTTAAGGTTACTTACAGTGGTGCATACTAAAGGCAGGGAATTTGCTCTTTGGGCCAACTGTCTTTAAACTATAATTTAACAAATCATTAGCATTTTGTAATTAAAAATAGATAAACCAATATTTTAGTATAATGTTAGGCAGCAGTAAAAATTACCCTGTCTGAATAAATGTGTACATATACATAAAACACTAGCATGCTTTAAGAAGTTAAGAAACATTAATATTCTGTGAAATTAATATATAAATAAAATACAATCTGGAATGAAATTGCCATTATGTACAAAAAAGAAAAAAAATAGAATCTTTCCCTTCCAAAACCTATAGATTTTAGTATCTTATAAGCACATAATATGGAATGTAAGGGTTAGTTCCAATTTGAAGAGCATTAAAGAATAGTGTGATCCAAGTTTCCACAAAACAGTATATATTAATTATATTTTGAAGATTTATATTCATTCCAATGTTAACAAGACAACATCCTTTTGAACTTCCTTAAAGAGATATTTGTAATGTCTTTTATTTATTAAGAAAAAGTACAGCTTTAACACTATAAAGTATGTTTATTATTTCAAAATATTGGAAAATAAAAATATTTTGAAGATGACATGTTATTCCAGGATATATGAACTTCTTTAGTATTGTTATTTAAGGAGTGAAATAGTTAAGCTACTGTTGTAAATACTTTACTTTCAAGCACATACATTTTTTTCTCTTTGTTTGCATTCTTTTCGGCATTCTTTGTTTCCTGCTTCTCTCATTTTCCAAATTTTCCTTCTTACTTTTCTAATAGTCCTGACTTTCCTACATATCTTATTAGCTGACTTTTATAGTCTCTTCATTTTTCCTTCGTTTGCAATAAAACAATGGTTTCTAATAAGTAAACAACCAACTGAACAACTCTTTTTACCTTTCGTAGATGTTTTCTTGTTAAAACATACAGTTATATGTTATACGTAACATATAGCTTACCTATTTATGTATATTATATTTCAACACTTAAAGAATAATAATTAGATTCACAGAGTATTGTGGAAATACAATATATTACGGGTACACTCTTCAGCCTGCTTACGGAATGACAAGAATGAATCACTTTTCATGACTAGTATCTTAAGTATCCTCTGTTTTTTTTCTGACTAAGCCAAATAGATTAGCAGTTTTCAACTGCTCATTTTCTTCTTCCTGGCAATCTTGGAGATATTCTACAGAGATGGAACCTAAGAGCAAATTAAAAGTGGAGTCTGTGACAGGTCGCTTTCGTGGTAAAGCCTGGTCTTGTGTATGTTACTAAGACTATGTGGTCAACGATTACTGCAGGAGTGCGTGGGTCGCGCTGAAGGTGTGCAGGAGTTTGTTCCTCGGCCCTGGCTGCCGCTGGGACACAGCACGGGCTGGCACAGCGGCTCTGCGCTCAGGCGGTCTGGTGCACCTGCAGCACGGCGGGCTGCACGGAGTCCTCATCGGAGCGCTCCGCCTCCTCGGAGGTTAGCACATAGCCACCTTCATAGCGCACCTTCTGTGCCTGTTCCAGGGCCACTGACTCCTCCTCTTCATCTTCCACAATAGTCAAGTCGATGTTGCTGTCCATTCCCGAGTTACTCTCCCCGGAGGTCGCTTTCTCCGCAGCCCCCTCTGCGATTTCTCCTTCCGCCAGGGCGCTGGCGAGGGACGCTTCGGAAAGACCCTCTGCAAAGGAGCCCTCCTCCTGGTCATTCGGCATCTGCTCACTGCTAGGCAGGTCTTCGGACTTGGTCCCATTTTCTGCATGGCTTTCTTCCTCTCGGACTTTCTTTCTCCCGAAAGTGAGGGGAGAAACCTTGAAGGGGGAGCTTTTTCCTGAGGATAGTTTCTGATGATTTGACGTGAGAGATTTCTTAATCTTCTCTCTCCTTTCTACAGATACAATCTTTGTCCCCAGCTTGTTCATCTTTTTCTCGATGTTCTGGCGAGAAAATGCTTTCTTGAGGCTATCCACTTTCTTGAGGCTGGATCTTTTTATTTTCTCTGCCCTACTCTCTTCCATCTTTTCCTCGGCACTGTCTTCCAGGGCCTCCTCATCGTGGGGCAAATCGTCATCTGACGAGAGGTCCACGGTGTGCAGGGTTTCCTCCAGGGACTTGTTTTCATCCGCAAGCTCCTCCTTCCCTTCCACAGCGCTGGAAATGCGCTCTTTCACAAACACACTGGCAGGGATCTCCTTTTCCTCCTGAAAAGACGGACAAGGTAGGTTTCATGTTAATAACATATTTCACAAATAGCCCTGAGCTGCTGTCATGTTTGTGTCTGTTTTGGGAACACGGTGATGATGAAAACCAAATGTTTGTGGCTTCCGTTTTCTAGAATAGGAAGACAGTTCTAAACTCGTCAAGTCATTCTCTTTAGGCTGGATAAGGCCAAGAGCAGCCTGTTGGGACTATCAGGAGGACAGCCGGCAGAAGCTCTATCAGTGACAGGCAGACGGGAAGTGGGCAGTGACTGAGATAGACCAGGAAGCTGCCTAGATAACGGAGCTATAAAGTACGTCACTGCACCGTGAACCCAGAGGCCCTCTCTCTCCTATCCTCTTTTGAGGTCAGAAGGATTGGCCCTGCCAAAATCCCACTGCACAAGAGCCTGAAGGTCAAGTTGGCAGATAAAAGATAGGGCAGGTGAGAGAACTGAGAAGTCTTCAAGTGCCAGACACACATAAAGCCTTGACTGGGTTCCCTCTCCAACTAGAAGTCAGAAGTAAAGGTATGGTCAACCTTAGTATCTGTTCAAAGGTGCACACTAATTTGCTGAGGACATCATTTTAGAGTGAGAGAAACAAGGACTAGGCTTCCTAGGGGTTCACTCAGGAAGCCTTGTGGTTTAGAATATCCTTTGCAGGAGTTAATAAGGGGAGATGAGAACTTAGGGTTATTTTTAGAATAGTGAGGGGGAATTATGCAGCCAGCCATAGTTTATCAATTCTCTAGTGTTACACAGAGCTCCTTTGGGTAAGAATACTTTGGCCCCCACCTCCAGCGAAGAGTGCAGAGAGAAACACAGAAAGCTGCCCCCTTCACTGTTGCCAGCACTCTCCTCCAGCTGCCGGGCACACAGGCAAAGATGGCAAGGAGCAGCACCTGAACACTCAACTCCAGAGTGCAAGGAGGATGGTGTTGCTACGTTGCTCACTGGGGAGTTTTGAATGCAGACAGACTTGGGTTACACAGCTAAAGAACTCTTGATTTTTAAATATTTTTTCTTTGAATACTAGAAAAGGAGAGCCAGTCAGCAAGATGTCTTCACATCTTTTTTTGAAAGAAACGGCACAGTAGTGAATGTGTGGCCAGAGGCCTGAGTCTCCGTCTTTGCTGTATAACTAAATAGCAGCACAGCTTTCAACAAATAACTTAATCTCCTTGAGTGTCAGTTTCTTCCAGATATGAACAAGAGATTTGACCTAGATTAGCAGCTTTCATAATGCACTCCCAGGGGCACTAGGGGTTCTGCTGGAATGCCAGAGGGGGCAAGGCTCCAGACCCTCCTGCCACCCCTCGTGCAACCAGAGCCTCAAGATTGCCTGATTCTATCTAAGGCTGTTCAGCAAACTTTCAGTTTGAAAAACAACTGGATTTAGTGGATTTTAAAGCCTACTTGGGATCTAAACATCCTGTGAAGTTTATGCCAATGGAAAGAACTTCCCTTCTTGTTTTGTAATTTTGATTGACTGAAAAGATAAAAACATGCTTTTAGAGTGTGACTTTATATTTGATAAAGACTAAATAAAGTTTAGATATTATAGAGAAACAAAAAAACCCTCTCCTTATTAACAACTGAATGGTAGAATTATGATGCTCCTTGAAAAAATACAACCCTATGTCTCCCCTTATACACACTATACAGAGTCCTTTCCATAAATTGTAAGAAACAAAGGATAATGTTTTGTGTTGAGACAAGAAGTAGAAAAGTCCAATTAAATAGAATCCTTGTTAGAGTGATATCATATATCGTGTTTTCCAAAACTTTCTCCATACCCTCCTATTTCGAACGTCATGGAAAGTGTTCAGGCCATAGTAAAAGACAAAGTAAAATAATAATAATAATAAAAAAAATAAAAATAAAAGGAGTATGGGACTGCCACAAGTCTTTTATGACATGGACTTTTACAGAGCACTGCTTTCCCGTGTTTCAAGTTGAGGTTGCTTCTAGTTCCCTGAAATGTACTCCCCATGAAGGCAGGGATTTTTGTCTCTTGTCCATGCTGTGTCCCAGCACCTAGAGCTCAACAGCTGCTTGTTAAATGAGTGCATGTTGGGTGAGGTGGCTTTCTAAGAAAGTCCTGAGAGTGGCGGGAATGGAGATTGCCCCTCTCTTGGGCAGGCTTGAGGACTACAAAAGAATGAGTTTAGCTCTGTGTCTAGAAGGAAGTTTGCTGACTGCTGCTGCCACCGGGAAATCAAGAGAACCTAAGTCCCAATGAGGGCAATGATCTCCATTTTAAAGGAAGAATTTTCTTCGTAGTGGATGGGTGTTACTAAATTAGAGGTAGGCAACTGAAATAGCTAAGGCTTGGATGCTTAGTCTAGAAGCAAAATTACTTCCAGGGTTTGACAAGAGGATTGAGAAGGTTTGACAGGAGTTGCTTACAGGAAAGGAAGAAACCAAGAGATCAGTGAAATGTCATGAAAAGTCCTCAGTGAGGAAAGCAGAATTCAGGGAGAAAACTATAAAAATAATCCTTGGCTATCAGAGAAGAGGTACATTTTATATAGTGTAATCTCTCGGGTTAATCAAAGTTAGTAAATTGGATAACTTCCTTTTCTTTAATCCCAACAAAAGGTAGGCATATTAACTGAACTTCTAAAGGAATTAAATGAATAATATTACAGTTTTTCCTTAAATGTACATTATTACAAAAGCATAGTTGCTGTTGAGTCTTAGACTCTTTCGATTCTTTTATCACGTATCCTTTGAGGACAGCTTTGAGGAAAGTTATTATAAGGTGAATCATATATGATCTGTGGTAGACACACACTGTGTATATGAATGGGTGTTGAGGGAAGGTAGGAAACCCATATTGAACTCTTTTGTAAAATGCCAGGGAAATTATATGAGAGCTTTTTTGATGCCAGCTATAAAAATAAACCCAGCAGGAACAGAGATAATCCAGAATGAGTTGGATGTGTCTTTATGCAACTGGAAACAAGTGAGATATGTCTTCTTGGCTAACGGCTACGCTTCTGCTGTCATTTTAATTACACAAGCAGGATTTAATGTTCTGTGTGTTGGACAGTGTTTATTTTGTGGCTTCTGATGGCATCTACTCTGGAGGTAAGCCCTTTCTTTTCACAACAATCTGTGAATGTTGAAGCACATGTAGCCCTTACCTTTCCATAATGTTTGTTTGCAGGCAGAAAAATACGGACAATTTTCAAAAATTCGATTCTATAGTAAGACGCGTGAGTGGTGTTTGACAATGAAGTAACTCTTATGGTGGTGGAAACTTCAGTGTAAACTTCAAATAATGGAGGCTGGGTAACTGCCCTCTCCTGAGGTGCCTAGTCCCCCCTGCATATGTGCCCTGTGCTCAAGCTCCCACACACACGTCGTGGAAACACTGGACATTTCATATGCCTATAAGCAAGGTGACACTTCTGCCTTCAGCCTCCCGTTGTAATGTTTCTGATTGGCTTTCTCATACAGATTCCAAGACTGATGGTGATTTCAAGAGGGAAGATCAAATACACATCCTCAATTCTGTCACAGCTTCCCTACGCTAGTTACTTACATGTCTACTTAGGGATTTTAGCTCCTGAAAATGGCGCTAGGAATCCCTTGTAAGCTGCATTGTTTCCTTGGGCAGTTCTGCCCAGTAGAGGCCCCCCAGGAGCAGCTGGTTATTTACCCTTTGTTTTCAAAAAGGTCCTCATCTCCCCTGATGCAGGTGTTCCTGGTTCTGACCTTTCATAAGAACCCTTAGGAATTTTTCAAAGGAAGGGGAATAAAACAGCACACTTCAAACATGTATGACTGATATGCTCACAGCATAAAAACGAATGGACAGAACTGAAAAAGTAGCATTTCTCCTTGTACTTTAGCTTGTTTGCTGTTCATATCGATCCTAGTGAACTAACAGTCCTATTTGTATCAACACAGACAGACTCGCCAACATGCTAGACACTTCTTGGGTTGAAGCTCATGGAAGCAAATCTTCTGTGTACGTATCTAAATACCTAGATATGTACACTTTAACAAATAAGACTCTATGACTCTCCTTAGAAATGAAATTACAGTAAATCATTTAAAAGCTTGAATAAAGAGAGAAAAGCCAACAGTTTGCTTTCCTGTCACTAACTCATTATTCCTGTTGGTAGAAGAAAATAACAAAGGACGTCATATTCCCACTGGGATGCGGTAGCATCCTGGAGGGATATGAAGACCATAAATTTGTGTCCATGGAATGGTTTATCCAATAATCTCTAAATACTAGTTATTAAAATAAAACTGTGCCCACCTGACATTCTGATTTATAGGTCTCTTTTACACATTGATGATTTTCTCCGATTTGTGTTTGTGAGGTATGGATTGCCAAGTGGATACAGTCATTGATTAGAACTGCACCCCTAAGGCAGCTGTTGGAGGAATCAGCAAGTCATAAGAGTAAAATGCATTAGTTATAATCCCTGAGCAGTCTTTCACATTCTGGAGGATTTAAAAGTTTCATTATTTTTCAGTGTTATCAAGGGTTCAATTCTTTTTTTAAGACACACTGGTTAGGTGTTCTTTGTTACAAATAAAAAACGCAAAACAAAACCAAATCACACTGAATTATTTAAAAGCTGATGTAGAAAACCCAGTAAACATGAACTTTACCATAGTGGGATTATACTGTTTGTTTTTACTCATTTTGCAATTCAATTCTATAATCTCTATTATTAATCATAAAATGAAACCTTGCTAGTCACTGTTTCTTAGCCTGTTTCTTTGATATAAAATGAAGTTAAACTGAATGGTTATTAAGTTGCTTTCCAGCTCTAAAATATTTGATTCTTTGATGTTAACATAAACCCCACAAAAAAGAATTAACAAATTGCAGAATCGATTCCATAGTGTACTGATACCAAATGTGTTTTGTTTCATGTAAGAATCAAAACTATAGGACCTGAGTTGCATTGGAGAACATTTTTCATTCATTCAGTTCAAACAGATATAGATTACACAGCAGTGGAAAGGGCAGCATTTACTTGGAATAACTGCATCTGAAAGAGTCTAGTTTTTTTTTTTTTACACAAGAACATGTAATGATTCTTTCTACGAAACACTAACAATAATCAGTTATTCACTTAAAGTGCCTGAGGCAGTGCTCAAATTCAATAAATATAAATAACAATAAGAACTAGTATTTGGTTTATCTCATAAACTACAAGGGCACTGGATAAGTAACACATCAAAACCAATATCCCATATGGGAACATTGTATGTGATAGAAACATGGCGAGTTGTCATATAAAGGCATCTTTTATTATCTATATCCCCATTTCTTCCAGGTCTGTACTGATGTAACAGTCTTCAGAGCAGTGACTTTGGATAAAGTGCAGGCTTTTTAAAAATCAATTTAAAAATAGTCTGAAGATGTTACACTTTTAGCACCTTTCTAAATTCTAACCTTATTGAAGGAACCCAAAGGATGAAGATTTGAACACATTTATAGGCTCAATTCTCCAAAAATGTATCCACTGCAAATAGCTAACCTTTCTACTTCTTTTCACCCAATTTCCCAGTTTCATGTGGATGAAAGTGGAAGCTGTCCATGAGTACTCTCATTTTGTTCCCTGGATTTGAAATCATCTCCCAACTGCTTTTTCAAATAATCATTTCTAGAATCTTAAGAAGACGTAACAGGGCACCGCATCTTCAGGGCCAGTTACCTGTGAAATTCTAGTCTCTTAAATCAAAAGAGAAAATTTCCTCATAAGTGTAGAGTCACTGATTTTCTGTACAAATTCTATTTTTTTTTAAGTAAATGATCACCATGCTTATAAGCAAAGTCTTAGTCTTTCTTTAGCATTTGCTTTTTGATCAGCAATGCCTATGAGTCTTATTTTATTTATGCTGGGTCATGTCACAGTATTTTGAATTCAAATATTGATCTGAAGCTATTACAGAAAAGTTTAAAAGAGAAAACTGCTGAATTTAACTAGGATTTAGAATTTATTTTATTGCTGAAAGAGAGATGTTTCTTCAGTTTTAGACACTACTGGTTATAATTTAAAGTAATTGCTAAGAAATTAGATGCTTCACAGCTACAACAATGTTGTAACATTCAGAACAGACTTAAATAAATAATGACATGTTTTAAGTAGGACAGAGTAAGAAAAATTAAGGACAAAGTTTGGAATTTTAATAATGCAATTATGGCCAGGGATGGTAGCTCATGCCTGTAATCCCAGCACTTTGGGAGGCCAAGGAGGATGGATCACCTGAAGTCAGGGGTTCAGGACCAACCTGCCCGACATGGTGAAACCATGTCTCTACTAAAAATACAAATATTAGCTGGGCATGGTGGTGGAGGCTGAGGCAAGAGGATTGCTTGAACCCAGGAGGTGGAGGTTATAGTGAGCCAAGATTGGACCATTGCACTCCAGCCTGGGTGATAGAGTGAGACTCTGTCTCAATAAAACCAAACCAAACCAAACCAAACCAAACCAAACCCAACCCAACCCAACCCAACCCAAAAAGCAAATGTGTAAGTATCTAGCAGGCCAACCACTAACCAAAACATACTTGTAGGTTTTGGATGGCTCTACAGGACTTCACAAACTGAAAATGTACTCTTCTCAACATTACTGTACCAAATATGCTCAGGTCATGGGACAGATTTTCCTTTCTCACTCTCTTATTTTTACATATTTTTTTTATCTTAAACTAGAATCAGTAGATTTAATAAGGGGAAGTCTGGCATAGGGTTCAGATGGACTGAAAATGATAAATAACTTAAAGATACCTGGTACATATTTGCCCTCTACATTCTCCACAGGCCTAGGAAATAGTCCCCTTCTGCTACACCATGAAGATCATGTTGTGACTAGAGGGTTCATTTAGAGTAGGTGTTTTGGGAACAGTCCTTTGCTTTCATGGAGATGAGTTATAATGTTGATTTCAACATGGGGATAATTATACAATGCATGGTTCTCTGTGTGTAGCAGAGCTGTTTTAAGATCCTGGTAAGGTAAGGTCAGTTTTTACCCAGGGGCCATATTTCTAACCAAGCAAACGTGTAGCCTTCTCTCTGAGCAAATGAATTTCAGATCCTCTCAGCAATATCTTCTATTCATTGAGTACTTATACCATGCCAGTCCGTACTAACTATCTTAAATGTGATTTCTTTCATTCCTCATTCTATGAGAGAGATAGGAGGGAAGAGGCATTAGTGTTCAAGGGCACATGCTTTGAAATCAATTAAACACGAGTTTGAATCCAGCTTCACCACTTGCTTACTAACTAGCTTTGGACAAGCCATAAACATTTTCGAATCTCAACATCCCCATCTGTAAATTGGGGATAAATGAGATAAGGCACAGAAAGATGCCTAGCAATGTATGCTGGGCTTATTAGGTACTTGATTTTTCTTTTTGCTCTTGTTAATATCATCAGCATATAGATGAGGAAACAGGTTTGGAGAAGCTACAAACTGCGTAGTGGTAGAACTAGGATTTGAACTACTCTTTGTGTGACTCCAAATTTATCTTCTGAACTACTATACTGAACCAGTCTCTAATACAAATTATTGTTTTATTCATTGGCATAATTACTACTCTGGGGACACTGCTACTTTTAGAAGGAATAAGAGAAAGAACAATCTTTCCACTGAGGGGCTGTTCTTGCATTTGTTTTTTACAAAACGATCATCTTGCAATGCCTTGAGAGTTGAGAATTCTAATATCCTTTAGGCTAATAAAGGATCTTACACAGCCTAAGAAAGGTCCGGTCACTTGCCTCTAGTTTCCTGCCTCCCAAAATGCTCTTTAAAGGTGTCCTTGGGGGTTGCTTGCTAAAGGGCCCAGAATGGCGTCTGCACACATTGCTTTGGATTCTCTTAGCTTCCAGCTTGGTCTCAAGCACCCCTGTTTCAGCTTTCACTCACTATGTGGAGCATTTCTACCATTTCTGGCTGCAATTTCACACCTGTCAATCCAATGTAACAAAACAGGAGACCATGTCAGGCCCTCACAACAGCATATGCCTTTAAGTTCCCTGTGTGTGTGTTTTTTTTTTTTTAATGTCAGATTTATAATTCTCCTGAATTTCTACAGCATATCCTCTCCATCCCTCCCCCCAACATCTGCAGAACATCCGTAACAAAACAAAACAAAACCAATCCTGACAAATTGTGATTTTCCTCTACAAGATAAATACTTTTTTCCTCCTCCTTAACTGAGGGATGGGACAAGAGATAATCTGCCTGATTCAGACTGGAAGCAGAAAAATTTCCTTTGGTGTCTCAGACTTAAACAGGTCTGTACATGTTTGGTTTTGTTTGGAGATCAGTATTTAATTTAGAAATGCCTTGAGAGCTGAGATTTCTAATATCTCTTAGGCTAATAAAGTAAGGATCTCATATGGCTTAAGAAAGGCCCAGTTACTGTGTCTCGTTTCAATTCATCTGGTGCATGAAAAGCTACTGCATTTGCATTAAAAGCTGAAAAGTTTTCAGCTGCAAAAGCCTGCAAGGTAGAGGAGGACATAGGCTCCCTAAACCTTTACAATACTCAAGTGCAATTTGAGGAGGACAAAAAAGCAGCAAGATGAGTCTTTGCTTTTATGGGGTAGGGTTAGGTTCTAACTTGGCAGAGCAGATTCATTTTGAAAACGAAGGCTCCCTCGGTTTAAATCCCAATTTCTAAATCTCTCTTGGGAGATGAGGGCTCTCCCTGTGTGCCTTTCACAATCAAACTGTTGGTTATAGCCTCTCCCCTCCATGGCTTTGAAATCCTCTCCTATTCACATGGTCACAATGAGACAGCCCTGGGGCGAGGATGGCAATCGCTTCCTGGGCTCTGTGCTGGCTGGATTCCACTGGGCGGAAGGGCTTCCAGCATTAGGCAGGGCTGCCCTGGGATTCACAAATGCCCACCACTTGGCAGAACAACAGCCCTACGCAATCTCCCTGTCCCCAGATAGCCTCTTGCTACATTAATTGCATCATTGATGCATTAAAAAAATTAAGTGGTCTTTTTATTCTAAGGCAACCGTTTGAGGGAGAAACATTTAAGACTAGCCTTTGTGACTCTAACTGATAACACTCCTTTTATTTTACTTAACAGTTGTGGTCTCTCTGAGCTAGGAGAGGCATATCTAGTGTGTTTGTACTCTGTATTTCTAGAAAAGAACTCCACAAGATTGCTTTGCCCAAAATAGTCTTAAAAGAAGAAGGCTAGTCCAACTCTAATGGAATCAATCTTCTATTTGGTTGGTTCCCAAAATGTTGGTAGCCTTTGTATAAAGGAACGGTTTGACTTCTTGGTTAAAAAACAACAAAATACCTCACATGATCATTTCCACAAACAGTTAATGAACAGCCACTAACTTAATTTGCCCTGTCCAGCAAACAGCTGCAGCCAGAGCCCTAAGCTCCTAATGCAAAGAGACAAATAAATTTGACTAGGGTGCACTTGCATATCTTCCCAACCTGTAGAAAGTGCATCCAGGTGCTCCCTAACAAATGACCCGTGACCTACTAAACCCGCGAGCATCTTCTTTGGATTTAGTCTGCAGTGACCTGGGAAATTTCCACCCCTGTGCGCAGATTTCATATTTGCCTGCTGCAGGCAGACAGGGGACAATGCGTTGTGTGTGTGATCCCCGACAGACAGGACAAATGTAAAAATGGCAGTGAGAGCCAGGACGAGTGAGATCACGAATGTCGAGGAGTTCCAGCCCGCCTGTGAGGAGGCGTAGGGGGCACTGACCTGGAAGATGAGCACTTTGAAATGGTTGCGACGGAGGAGCTGGGCGTGGTTGTTCTCCAGCCGCTTCACCTGCGCGCACTGCCTGTCCATGCGCTCTTTGACCGCGCGCGTGTGGGCGCTGACCTTGCGGGACTTCTCCAGCAGCTTGCTCACCGTGTTGCTGGTGGAGGCCTGGTACTTGGAGAGCTTGGTGAGGTCGTTCTGGATGCCCTTTACGGAGCCCTCCAAGCTGATCTGTCGCTGCTCCATCTTGTGTTGGTTCTCCTGCACGGCGTCCAGCATGTTCACCAGCTTGTCCAGGAGCGTGAGCACTGTGACGGCGTTCACCTGCGAGTTGTCCCGGATGGCCTCCTCCGTGTTCCCCAGGTTCAGGCTGGGGCTCGGTGTGGAGGAAGGCATCGGGCTGGGGCTCGAGGGCTTTTCCTGCTGCATGTCAAACCCAGGGTGCTGGAACTTTTCGGCCTGTGCAGCGTCCTCTCCCATGGCTAGGCAGGTGGGAACGTTCTTCCTCTCTGGGAGCTGCTTCTTGCTCGGGTGGGAAGTTGCGGTGGTGAGGGTGCAGGATAAGGCCTGCTGGTTGGAACTCAGAGCACCACTCTCTAGGACTGGCAGAGGTTCAGACAGGCAACAACTGGCTACGCTGATCAGGGGAACTGCATTCCAGCTGCTCTTAAAGGCCCTTCTCCACCCAGTGGGAGGAGAAGGTTACAGAACTGAGAACCACTCAGGGTTCAGAAGTATGCACACACTTCCTAACTGCGTTCTTCTGGGCACAGGACACTTTGTTGCAGGTTTAGCTTTTCTTTCCTGCTCTCCTTCCCCCTTTTTTTTTTTTTTAAGTTCAATGTCATATTTCAATCATGACTTCATCTAGAGGCGGAGAAAAACATGCTAACTTGGCGCAGCTCCATAGCTTCCAATTGGCTAAAGCTGGTAAACTTTTCTCTGGCTGCTATGTTACAGATGCAACAGAGCGCCTGTTTCTTTTTCCTGGATACAAGTTATTGTAACGGAAAGTATTGTTTGCATTTGCCCTAGAACTGACTGATGGGTTGCAGATCACCGGGCGTCCTACTGGGAGGTGTAGAGTTTAAAGCGTACTGCAGCCAAGTTTGTATGAATAGTTTCTTATTTGCAAAGGAATGGAAGTAACTCTGATAATGATAGGGAAAACAGCTCAGTTCTTATTACTCTTGTAGTTGGGGATATAAAATAAGTTAAAAGAGATTGAAGTTCAGGGATATTTAAAAAAAGAGTAATGCTACTGTTATGACTGTTATCATGTAACAGATAGAAACTTTTTGAACGACCACATTTAAAAAAAAGATTTTTTTTTTGAGAAATGAGATTGAGAGAGGAAAAATAAAATATGGTCTTTTAAAGAACATACCGTAATGACTTGTTTTAACTAACTTTGAGTTGGTGCTTAGAGATTTTTTTCAAATGCCCATCTCTGCAAGGTATTTATTGACACGTGCCCAGAAGTGTCTGCTGGCAGGTTGAGTTGGAGTTTCTGAAGTGCTTCTAATGTTTGACATTTTAAAATTCCTGCTCAGTGAAGTGGCACACCTGTTCTCAAATGTGGCCCTCCTCAGTGGAACCCTTGGGATGTGGGGCTTATTTCCGAAAATGACTTTACATGCTTGAGTTGATTTTAAATGTATCCAGCCTTTGAAAGTGTTTTCAGCAGGAAGTTTGTAATAGGCCTTCTATGAACAGTTTTGAGAAGAACAAATGCCAGCTCATACCAGGTCAGGGATGGATAATGAAACAATGCCGTTCGTCAGTAGCGACACCAACATGTAAGCCAATCCATCAGCAGGCCATTGGTTATCACGTTGGTTGAATCTCTGCCTTCTGCTATATGCATGAAGCACTATCCAGAGGACATGGGCAAAGCATGACCTAGACGGCGCCCTCAGTGAGTATAGCTGCCAGTTAGGAAGATGATCTAAAGATGTTTACAGAGGCCTCCACTTTCTTCAGATAATTAGTACCGTCAAAATCCACTTAAAGCAGACGCTTTAAAAATAGGAACCAAAAAAGGTGGAAAGAGGGTTTGGTTGAGATATTATCTTTTAAAAAATAAGAAAATTATTAAAATTAATTTACCTTATATTTAATAAAATTCAGTTGGTCAAAAATGTGTTAAATCCTAGAATAAAGGATGAATCAAGTATTGATTTTGAGAAGCATAATTTTCTCACAAAATTATACGGTATCATGACACGACGTCCTTTTACATTTGACTTTTGTGGGCAAATCATAGAGTGTCACTATTTCAAAAATATTTGAGAGCTTCATCAATTTTCCAAGAGCCTCTCTTAAATTTTGACATTCAAATCATTCCTTTTTGAAGCACTTATTGTGCCATCATCCGTGTAGATTTGTTCTTCTTCAAATGTTAATGTTAACTATTCCAGCTGCAGATTCTCATTTGTCAGAGGAGTCGCCCATGATTCAAGGGCTTCTCTAACATTACCTTCATCAACTTCATGATTTCCTACATATTTTGCAAGATCTGCGATTTCACATTATAATCACTTCACCCTGATTTTGCATTGATTTGCGCTGATTGTGCATTGCATTGTTGGATATTGTATAATCAGCTAGATGAATAGAGATGAATAGAGATGGGGTGTGAGGTGGGAAAAGGAAAGAGGCTAGTTGTTAAACAGGAAGAAATGTTTGCATGTGGGCTTATTTATTTTAAAAAATATATTTTGAATAGCACAAGTAATATATCAATCATCTATTGCTGTGTAACATACCAGCATGAAACTCAGTGGCTTAAAATAATATTTTATTTACCCATGATTCTGTGGTTGGCTAGTCAGGGATCAACTAGAATGGATCATCTCTGCTAGGCATATGCATTCAGCTATAGTTTGAACTGAGGAATCTGAGATGGCCTCATTCACATGTCTGGCTCTTCAGCTGGGGCAAATAGAATGCTGGGATTTCTCTCTTTTCCATTTTTCAGCCTCGGGGGCCTCTGCATCTGATCTGTCTAGTAAGGAAGTCAAATTTTTTACATGATACTTCAGGGTTCTGAGAGAGTAGAAGCAAAGCTGTAGAATTTCTTAAGGCTGCAGGGTATCTCTGGAACTCTCCCCTTGTCACCTCTACATGCTGTGGTCTAAGCAGGTCACAGGCCAAGATCAGATTCAAGGGGATGGAAATAGACTCCACCTCTTGTTTTTTTTTTTTTTTTTTGTTCCAGGCAGGGGTGCAGTGCCATGATCTTGGCTCACTGCAACCTCCACCTCCTGGGTTCAAGCTATTCTTCTGCCACAGCCTCCTGAGTACTTGGGACTACAGGTGTGCACCACCATGCCTGGCTATTTTTTTTTTTTTTTTTTTTTTGTATTTTTAGTAGAGACAGGGTTTCACCATATTGACCAGGCTGGTCTCGAACTCCTGATCTTGAGATCTGTCCTCCTCAGCCTCCCAAAGTACTGGGATTACAGGTGTGAGCCACCAGGCCTGGGCATTGGACTCCACTTCTTTATGAGAGAGAAGCAGTAATGTCCCATGACCAAAGGGTGAGCAGAGTTTAGGAGAGACTGTTGTAGTCATCTTTGAAAACAATCACCACATGAATACATTCTTCTTTTAAAAGGTTATTTCTGATAAAGTGGAGCCCCTTTTGATCACCATTTCCATTCTATTCCTTTCCTTCTCTTGTCAGGTAATAGTTTTAATGAATTTGTCATACATCCTTTAAAAATTATATTTAAAAGTGATCAGTTCATTAGTGAATAGTTTCATGCTGTGATGCAGTTTGTTTTGTTGGATAACCTTACAGTCATGGGACTTAGGAGGAGCTATGTCATGGGAACGTACAAGATGGCATGAAACTAAGTAATAGACTGATACAGACTGGAAGGGCAGCAACAGTTCGTATAATGGAAAAGCAAAGACAATTAAAGAAAGCACTATGGATGAGTTAGAACTAGAGGTAACTCTGAGCAGCTGAACTTACTTTAGTTGTCCTGAATTAAGTCTTTCCATCTGAGAGAAAGCAGTGAATTTCAGCAGTCAGTTCTTAAAAGAAATGTTTAAAAAAATTATTTCTACCTACTATACATTATGAAGTTTCTTGGAAATTAGGTAGTAGAGTTTAGACTTGATACCGTTGACAGGCTCTGGAGGTTTTTGAATATGTGAAAGTGATATATTTAAGAGGGATTTGTACGGCAATAAGATGTAGGGAGTGGGGTCACTTGGCTGGTGGGAAATAAATGCTAGGCACTGGGCATGCAAAGATGAATGATGTGTATTTGTTACCCTTTAAAATCTCCCACCTTAGGAGGCTAGGTAGGTAGATAAATCCTAGGGCTAGATGTACAGGTGTAGGCATAGAGAGGGAAGGATTAGCTCTGCTGGAGTCCAAGAGCATCAGGGCTTTAGTCACGACAGGGTATGGTTAGGATTCAGAATCCTCTAACTGATCACCAGCTCCCTCTAACACCAGTTACTTCAGAGCTTTAAGTCATAGAAGCACAGAAGTCATTCCAGGAAAATACCTACTTTAGTACCAGTTAAGGAATTCGTCCCTATTTCTATGTGGTTTCCTATTTTGAACCACTAGCCCATAATTTCTAGACCAGAGGCAGCTCAGTGGTCTCTTCTGTTCGTCTTTTCCATGTAGGTCCATAAAGTCATCTGGGCATTCTTGTTCTGACAGCAACAGGAGACCTGGAATGAGGTCTGTTTCCAAAACTCAACTGCTAAGATAGTGTTAATAAAGCAAAATAAAGGACTTCGTGTGATTATTCTCACCTTAAGAAAAACTTAACTCTGGGCTTAATACCAAAGGTGGTAGGATAAAAGCATATTACCAGGTTAAAATGAATGATACATAAAAGAAGGTGGTGTGGAAAGATCACCTGATCATATCTGGGCAAACTCTATATCGAGTCATTGAATCCTGCAGTGGGTATGGATAGAGGGTGAGGATGCAGTTTGCAGAAAGCCTGAACGTCTTGCCTTGTCTTTTTCTAAGGCAATGGAGAGGAATCAAGTGTTTACTTTCACTAGAAATATTAATGATGAAAATCACATGATTATATGATTTGAATCTCTTCCAACCAAAGTCCTTGTGTATCAACGATGTTAGTAAGAAACAGAGAAATATATAAGGAAATCCTACATAAATGAGTGATGAAGCATAAATAATGAATCGTGTTTACATATAAAGTAGATTTTACCACTTGCCATGTGCTGTCATTTAGGAACTCCAAGATTTTTGGAAACTTTAGAGGAGATTACATTTTCAAGGCTTTCTCTGGCTCTTGGGTTCAAGTAAGTGTTTCTCTATGTGCCGTATCTGCACTTCTCCATACCTGCCCTCTTGTAAACTCCAGCCCCTCCTTTAAGTATCATACAATCTTCTCACATGAAGTATTTATTTACAAGTGTAGTAGATATTAATGAAGTTTTAGAGTCACAGTTAGGAAGATTTCTGACATCTTGCTGGTTTCTCTCCTCCTAGATTTCTTTCTTCTGTTTTCTCCTTACCTCCACTCCCTATATCATGAAGAGAAACATTACTCAAACACTGGTCATTAGGTTTGTCTTCTATCCCAAGAAGATATGTTACTATCATCATAAAAAAAAAAATCCCCCGTTTCTAAGAATTCTGGTGCCCTGGTGCCAGTTAACTTGTTAACTCTTTTTTACTTTTTTTTTTTTTTGTTAAGAACACAGGGAGGAGGACACATTAGAACATTGTTCTTTCATCATTCATTCATTCAACAAATATTATTGAGTGACTATTAAGTGCTGGGAATACAGCAGTGGTCGAAACAAAGCCGCTGCTCTTATGGAGCATATATTTTTGGGGGTGAGATCAGAAGCAGATAATAAATAAAAAGGAATGTGATATCAGATGAGGATGCTATCTTAGGATGGTCAAGGAAGTCCTCTTTGAAGCAGGGTCATTTAAGCAGAGATATGTTGCAGGAGCCTGGAATAGAGGAAAGGGCTTTCTTCTGTACTCATCTGTTGTTTTTAACATGGTGATATAGTTTTAGTTGGGCACATGGGCATCCAGCTAAAGACAACACTTCCCAACCTTTCTTTGAGCTGGGTGTGGACATTTTGCCGAATTCTGTTCAATAGATGTGAGAAGTGAAATGGGCCCCTTCCAAATGCTGCCCTTCAAAGAATTAATTTTGTGCCCTGTTGATTCTTTACCTTCTTTCCCCCATATTTTTTTTAAAGGAGATGTCAAAACCTGACTCTGGGCACAGAAATAGAAACCATTGACTTGATGACTGAAGATGGCAGCTCTTCCTGCTCTCTCACTCTTGTCCCCACGTGTCTGTCTCCCGCCACCTTTTCTCACTGCCCTTGATAAACAGAACAACAGTGAAGAGTATGGACTCTCAAACCCGACTTCCCAGTTTCTCATTCCAGCAAGGTGGTTATGACCTTGGACAAATTGTTTTTCCTTTGTAGGCCCCAGGTTCTTATTATAAAATGAGGATAATAATAATTCTTATTATAAAGGGTTGTTACAAAGATTAAATGAGTTAATATTTGTGAAATATTTAGACCAGTGCCTGGAACAGGTAAGCAGCATATGTGTTAAATACATAAATTAAATAAAAACCCTTACTAATATAACTATTTAGTTCAGCCTCATGGCTTTGAAGATGTGACTTTATTTCTCTTCAAAATGTGTTGATATCTTGTGTTACATGTGCCATAGTCAAAATTAATACCTCTTCTGCTGTCTCTATCTGCCCTGTTCATTCACACAGAACTATGTGGCATACCTTGGGGAAATATATGGGGGTGCCTTGGCCTTTCTTACACATAAGTTAATCAACTGCTTTAAGTGAGTTGCTATATGCTCACTTAGAATTTTAGGCAATATGAAATAAATATAAATCAAGTTCTTCATCCTGTAGAAGTTCAAAGTCTTACAGGAAAAGCAAGATTTACGCACAAGAAACAATCAGAAGACAATACAAAGCAATACTTAATGAAGTGTTGAAATTGTCCTTTTTTAGTTTCAGGAAACACTTAATATCACAATAACCCTTAGTTTTTGCTTTTCATTGCAGATCCCTAAAGCAAACAGGAATTGAGGCAAACTGCTTTAAATTAAAAGGATAATTTAGTAATAATATTGTTGTTATAATACAGTGTTTTTCCCGTATGATGTCTTGAGATACTGTGAGACCTTGGAAAATAATGCTTGAAGGAAGTGGGTGGGTATCTGTTGTTTTTCCATGACCAAACTGATGCTTAGGGGAAGTCCAGGGCTCTGTAAAGGACAGTGAGATGAGCATATAGATATAGTACAATCTTCCTTCCCTGGCCAGAGACAGCATTTCCACCCTCCTCCTCAGTTTTCCTTTCCCTCTCCCATGACACCTAACTGCTGTTTATCGAATCTTAAATCTCTCCTATGAAGGAGATTCTAGAGATTCCTTTGGTCACATGTTTCAGAGTTTAATAAGCCTTATTTTGAAATTGTTAACTTTGAGGTCTATTTTGTGAATTTGCTCTTTGAAATTTCATGATAGATGGATGTCAAGAAGTCATACAATTTTGTCCTTTATGGAAACAAACAAGCCCATAAAAGCCAAGGACAGCAACAGAAATGTGTTACCCTGTCTGAAAAGAAAGTTACATTAATTTGAAAGCATTACAGAAGAAAATTCTAAAACCATTTGGTAACCAAGTCTGGTATATGTCAGGAAGTTCTTCATAGATAATTTAAATCCTTATCATAGCAATATAAAACTGTTTCCTCTCACTCTGTTGTTTTTTGAGTGAATGAATAGTCATATAATGGACTTTTAAAATGAATTACCTATTATCATTTTTCTGTAATTACTACATATTCATACTAAAATTTAGGATTCCTGGTTAAATCAAGGCTATATCTGTATAGAACCCACTGCTTATAAATAATTTTGTATCAAAAATATTTTGGCAGTGCAACTTGTTTTGGCAATAAAATATTTTTGTAGGTGAATAATGGTGGTAGCTAGAAGCATTTGCTTGGTGGTTTACACTTAGAGAGTACTTGAACTATCTTGAATTATCTCTGAATGCTAAAAATGTGTGATTCCAAATTCCTTTCCCTCTGGGCTCACATTTGTTGGCTTCAAAGAGCTGTTGTGTTAGTGGAAACTATGGCTCTATTCCAGTTGAAAAAAATAAATAAATATTGAGCGAGCCAGAAATCCAGGTAACAAGCAGAGGTGACAAGAGCAGAGGGAATAAGGGTTTGGCTGACTGTCCTCCTGTGCCTCACTGCTTTATTAAAACATATTTTCAGTATCTCTTCCTAAAACAATTATGGGCTGTTGCACAGGCACAGTCATCATATCAGGGCTGATTAACACAAAACATGATGGAATTTATTATAATGCGAAAGGAATTTAGTGTCTTTAGGGCTTACTTTCCTCATTTGTAAAGCTGGTCTCTGATTTTGGAGGCCTTTTCCAGTGATATTATTTTATAATTTAATGAACGCTTTAACACATTCTCTGCAGAGTAATTTTGTTAGTATTGTCTCACAGTTTCAACTCTAAAAACACAAACACACAACACAGCATTTTTTGGTCACTAGATTTCACCTCTGCTCACAGCTGAGGTAGTTTGACAAAGTGTGGTGTTTCAGTGGCCTGAAATCAAAAGACCGGAACTAGATTTTTGGCTCTAACACGGACTGGATGGCATTGAATACTCAACTTTGTGGGCACTGGCTTTCCTTATTTGTAATGTGAAAGGGTTGACTGCATGATCTAATTCAATTCAACAAACAGTTATTAATTGTTTCCTGCATTTAAGATTCTTTAATAGGATGTGAGGATGAGGGTGAAGTTGAGGAAATACAAATTAAAGGCATGGAGAAGTTCTTAATGAAATATATAGCCAGTGGGAGAAAAGGACAGAGTTAAACATTATAATAGAAAAAGACCAAAGTTGTAGGAACACAAAGGAGGCAATGAATAAATGTCTAAGTTTTCAAATATTATGAAAGATAATGTTAACCTATAACAGAAGAGCCCTTCAGGGAAAGATGTATTTGGCCTGCATTTTAGACACTGTAGCTAGTGGTTATAGTTCATTGCAGCAGCTACTTAAAACCACAATCTACTATGGTGATTAGGCATGTCCATCTCTGGATGCTAATTTCACTCCTCTGTAGGGTGTAAGAGAAATGAAAATGCGGGAAGATCGAGTTTTTCCAGTTCAGGGATTGACCTTTAAAAGAATCAGGGCAGAGAGAGGGTAATGTCAGTAGAGGAAACTAGCATAAATATCCCTGACATAAGATTGGACTAATTAAGTTTAAATGGGAGGGAGCCTGATCTAAATTAGAGAAAAATATTATCTGAATTATAGGATCTTTCTTTCAAAAAATGCAATGTAATTATATTATGTTCAAGTATATGTGGTAAGTTGAACTAATTGCTAGAAAAGCATTTCTATTTTTTTAAGTGCTATTGGAATCTTCTTCTAATGAATAGATAAATTTGGATTTGTGAGGACTATCCTTTGGAATGCATATAATTTATGTGTTGATATGTTTGAAATAAAATGGCTAGTCAAGCTCTTTAAATTTTGTTCATGCTACTAATTTGTTTAGTGACCCCCTTTTTATATAAATAGTTCAGAGGTAAACTCAAGTCCAGTATGGTTCTAGTTTTCAAAATTTTGTTACAAATTAGTGGGCTCTGAATGAATGCTGTTTCATTCAGGTTCTTAAGAGCTAGAAAGGGTGCAACTTTTTGAAAATCAGATCTGGAACTGTTATCCCTAAAAAGTTGTTGCTAAAATCAAATCAAAAAGAGAGACCAGCTAGCTACTTCAGGCTGTCATATACCATGACATAGTAAGAGACATGACTGATGAGGTTCTGGAGGCTCTTTTTGGACACAAATATATTGATAGCCGTTGGAAGATGGAAGTAAAACAGATAGGTCAGGAGAGTTCTTCACTGTGTCTGCTCAAGCTTAGCTTTTGTTCAGGTAGGAAGGAGGTTAGATCCAGGCAAGAACTAAGGGCAAGCCGAGATGACAAATGTTTAAAGGAAATCCTGAAAGAGGAAGCAGTCTGGATGCAGGAGCAGCCAGGAGCAAGGAGATACCTGGTGGTTTTCTTGAAGAGCATTTGAAACATGGGAAACACCATATGAAATTCTGGGGTCAGTTTTTGAACTAATCATACTGATATTCATAATGCCAGGAATTGTCGTGAGCTGATCTTTGACTGCCTCTCAGAGTCACATGGTCTAAATTACCCAAATCTCCAGTATGTAGGTCCAGAAATGTAATATTATCCCCTCATTCTTAGGTAAGATTTGAAGAAAATTAACTCACTCTACTGAAACTTGCAGGAGGGCAATATATGAATCCAAGTATCTGTGTATTAATTAATAAAGAGAGAGCTACTTGATATAACAAACCACAGTGGCCATTTTGGAAGCTTAGTAAATGCTGAGATGACATAAAAGAAGATAGATATTCCTGAGAAATGTTTTATTGAGGTGAGGGTAATGATATATACTGATCTTTCATATTTTGGGTACATTATGCCTTGCTGTGGGGGTTTCATGAATCTGTAGAGAAATGAAAAAAATAAGGGCAATACAGTGGACTTACCATAAAACTAAATGTATTTAACTTAGAAGAATGAGCTTTATTTTGTGATTATGTCAGTTATTATTGATGTCAAAATGTTTATTTTAAGACATTATAGTACAATTTTTGTAAATTATTTTTAACTTGCAGAATAAAAATACTGGCGACCCTATCAGGTCCTAATTTTTCCTTTTTTGGAGTGTGATTTATGGTTTCATGAAATCTGAAAATCTGAGAACCACTGGCTTAGAAAACTTAAATAAGATCTGTATACCAATGGTTTTCATGTATTCATCCACAGAGAGAAATGCATTATCATTTCAAAAGTACATGCACACTCAGACATACATGAATATGCAAATATTTATAACAGAAACAGAAGTTTCACAAAACAATACTTAGTCTTACGTCATTCAACATACTCTGATCTATTTCATTTTACTTGTTAAAAATGTCAGTTGCTATCCAGTAATTTGATTTTATGACCTACTAATGAGTCACAACCCGCAATTTGAAAAACACTGCTGTAGACTCACAGTCCTCTCTGCCCAGGATGTAGCTGAATAAACACTGACAGGTGTTTCCTTTTTGGATCTCCTTTTCTAGATTCCACACAGACCACATCCCTCCTGGTGCACATTTGTTGCCCTGGATGTGTTACAATACAATTGATTAAGTACAAACTTTCTATATGTTAGCTGTAATTCTGTCCTTACAATACACCCTTGTCACCTTGTTTAGTTTAAGAAAAATTCTCTACTTTGTTTCGATTTAGAAGTCACTTTGGTCTTGTTTTTACAAAGCAAGGAAGTCCCCTGGTCTTATTAGCCCCATTTACGAAATACTTATTACATTAAGTTACTATGTAGACAAGCAATTCACATTCATTTTAATTAATTTTTTTAGCCTCAATTGCAGAGCATGACATTTTAGTTACTAATCAAATTTGAGATTTGGGTAGGGACAGGAGAGAACATCTTACTCCAGCCCTTGGCCACAGACCAAGCAACGGAAGATAATTAGAGGGTCCAGAGGAAAGGAAAAAAGGCAACTAAAATGAATTAAATTAATGATAAAGTTAAAATGTGCACACGTACATTACATAGTTTAGCTATGTAAACTTGGCACTGGAGTAATGAAGAACAGAATATATGCCATGTATGTTTTGGAGTAAGTATTATTTTATTTTGGATCATAGGGTTGATGTCAGTGCAGCGGTGTCATGTGCTGGTTGAATGTGGTCTGTGGTGCCAGACTGTCTGGGAAAAGGTCCACATATTGAGGTCCCATTTTAAGATAAAGGGACTAAGCCTTACAAAAGTTAAATGACCTTGTGCAAGTCTATTAACCTCTCTGAGATTTAGCTATAAAATGAGTTATAAAACGAGAAACATTAAGAAACATACCTACTTCATAGTGTTGGTCTGAGAATTAAATTAGTTCTATATGTAATATATTTAGTTAATGCCTTGCATGTGGTAAAAACTCAATGCATTTTAGACATTATTGGGATCATCTTATAGCTAGTGGTTTACAGGCTGGGATTTAGAGTTAGTTACCTATATTCAAGTTCCAGCTTCCTCACTTACTAGTTTTATAATATCAAGAAAATTACTTAATCTTTTGACGCCTCAATTTTCTTATTAAAAAACTGTGCTTATAATAATACTGTGGTGTTACTGTTTCGTGGATTTAATGACACCACACAGTGCCTATGACATACAGCTCATTAAGTACTAGTCAGCCAGCCAAAATTACCTGTTACCTCATTTTGCATGTATTCACTTAATATAGTCTTTCTACTGTATATTTAATAATTGAGATCTTGACTAATACATCAGAGGTCTTGGATAGAATACAATTTAATTGCTGTTTATCTTTATGTCTTCCTAACAGGGTATAGCATTCTACCCTAAAAGAATCAAACAAACATGAAACTTTAAATAAAGTTGCAGCATTCATCCCAATTCAATAACCGTCCTTTTGAATTTCCATTATGTGCTAAGTACTGTGTCCTATAAGGCATATTTCCACCTGGCAAAGGTTGAAGAAAAGCCAAATTTAAAAGGCTACTATAATTAGAACTTTTGCTAACGGCACTTAAACTGATTAATGTCCAATGGGACCCACTCTACTGAAGCATATTTTTTAGGCAGTTATACATTTATATTAAATTAAACATTGGTTGAATGAATGAGCTTATGTATCAGTGTCTCCATGTGGTTCTTGGAGTTAATTTTGTAATGATATAGCCAGTGCCGCTGAGGGCATCTCTCTTGCTGTTTTCTCTGCCTGGAGCTCTTCCTGTTCATTCTCACATGGATGGCTTTTTCCCCCTCATTATTCAGCACAGTCTTCCCTGGCCATTCTACCTAATAGAAGTCCCATCCTCAGTCTTTCCCTCCCTGAACACCCTGTTGCATGTAGTTCACATACCACTCTGTAGTTGAAATAACACTGTCTGTGAGCTGCTCTTTGCCTGCGTCATTCACTAGATCTAAAGCTCCAGGAAGACAGGGACTTTGTCTATATTTTCCATGGTTTGTATTATGTTTCTATTATTTGTAACAAATTACCATAAACTTAGCAGTTTAAAACAACGCACATGTATTGTCTCACAATTTCTGTGTGGGTCAGGACTCCAGGGTGAGATTTGCTGGGTTTCACTAGGGTTAGCTCAGGGTTTCATCAGGTAGATATCAAGGTGTTGGCTAGGCTGCAATATCATCTAAGTCTTGGAATCCTCTTTTGAGGTCCTTCCGGATGTTGGCACGTTTCAATTTCTTGTGGCTGTAGAATTAACATCCTCTTTTTCTTGCTGGCTGTCAATCAGGGTGATGGGGAGTGCTCTTAGTTCCTAGAGACTACCCAAGGTTCTAGACATGAGACATTCTTACAACATGGCAGTTTATTTTTTCAAGGCCAGCAGTCTAGACTCTCTTTTAGGTGTTTGCCTGATTAGGCCAGACCCATCCAGGGTGAATTCCTTATAGTTAACTCAAAGTCGACTGATTTGAGACCTTAATTACAACTGCAACATATCTTCACTGTTGTTACTTAATGTAATGTAATTGCAGGAGTGATATCTCATCATATTCACAGGTGTCAGCATACTCAAGGGATAAAGATTATACAGGGTTAGGGTAGAATGTGAGTGAGGGTCCTGGAGGCCACCTTATAATTCTGCCTACCCACTGTTTTGGCCCATTTAAATGATAGTAGGTATTTAAACACATATTTGTCAATGAATGAATGAATGAATGTCAATGAAATAAGTAAGAACTGAGGAATCAGTGAGGAATGTAAGTAAACCATTAGTTGTGTTCAGATGTATGTTGAATATCCTATGTTGAATTCAAAACAATCTTGAGATTGGATGGTCCACTTAATTCACTTTCCTTACTGAGGGACTTGTAACCGTTACACAGTGTAAAGTGGAATCAAGCAGTATTTGTTACATTAGCAAAGTTTCTGTAGTATAGTCTTGATTAACATTTCTAACCAACAGTCTTATGCAGATGAGGTTGTTAAACCTAAGGATACTAGAATGGCTTGTATATGAAAGCCCAGTTTATATTAGCAAATCAGGAATAATTGATATTAGAACTTGGACTTTTGCTGTCTGTCACTGGACATTTAATATTCCACTGTGGCAGGGCGCAGTGGCTCATGCCTGTAATCCCAGCACTTTGTGAGGTTGAGATGGGTGAATCACAAGGTCAGGAGATCAAGACCATCCTGGCCAACATGGTGAAACTCGGTCTCTACTAAAAATACAAAAATTAGCTGGGTGTGGTGGTGTGCACCTGTAGTCCCAGCTACTCAAGAGGCTGAGGCAGGAGAATTGCTTGAACTTGGGAGGCGGAGGTTGTGGTGAGCCCAGATTGTACCACTGCACTCCAGCCTGGGCAACAGAGCAAGACTCCCTTGCCACAAAAAAAAAAAAAAAAAAAATTGCCCTGTTTCCCCAAAACCAGAGAGAAGGAAGGCATCTAAATTTCTAGGAGAAATAATACAAAGTTATGTTCAGAAAAATGTTTTTCTGACTGTAGTTAAGATACTGCTTTGTGGAATGACCCTCTAAAGGAAATGTAGGCACTCCTATCACTTGAGATATAAGAAACTACAGGGATGAGACAGGAACAAGATAGTGTATTACGCTGCTCTAGCTGCTATAACAAAATACTGT
Source organism: Cacajao melanocephalus (assembly GCA_963573385.1). Classification (NCBI taxonomy): domain Eukaryota; kingdom Metazoa; phylum Chordata; class Mammalia; order Primates; family Pitheciidae; genus Cacajao; species Cacajao melanocephalus. Next base: position 7,176 of record CAUYLG010071238.1, on the reverse strand, counting down.
AGACTGGGTGGCTTAAACAACTGACATTTATTTTCTCACAGTTCTGGAGGTTTTAAGTCCATGATCAAGGTGCCAGAAAATCCTGCTTCTAGTGAAGGTCTCTTCCTCACTTGTATACGGCCGCCTTCTCACTCTGTCCTCTCGCAGCCTTTCCTTGGGGCACACACGTGGAGAAAGCTATGCTCTCTCTTCCTCTTCTTATAAGGACATCAATCCTACTAGAATAGGACCTGACTTAAGGTTAAATGATTAGGACCTTGTTCAGCTTTATTATTCTTGTGGGCCTACTCTCCAAATACAGTCACATTGGGGGTTAGGGCTTCAACGTGTGAATTTTGAGGGAATATAGTTGAGTCCATGGCAGAAAGCTTAGAGGGTTATGAGGAACAAAGGAACCTTTGAAAGGGAAGGGAGCTAGTTTAGCAGAGGGAGTAGGATTTCAGGCTTTCGTGTTGGATCACTTGTATTTGAGTCCCAGCTTCATCTCTTGCTTGCATCAGGGGCAAATCCAACTTTTATGGGGCCCAGGACTTAGACAATTTTCGAAACCCTCTTTAAGATAGAGAATATAAAGTTAAGTACAGAGTCTTGGAAAGGGGCTTATGCAAATAAGGCCCTCAGAAGCTTAAACTTAATTAATTTCTCAGTAAGCTCACCTCTATTTGCCATAGACCTAAGGAAATTACCACATCTACCTTAGCCTCCGTTTTCTCAACTATACAATGGAGATAATTATTTTAAATCGCAGGGATGTTGAAAGGATTAAATTAAATGATCACTACCAAGTTCTCCTAGCTGTCTATTATTATTGCTACCTTTATTGTCACCATCGTTATCATTATTCAGCCCTTTCATTTTGCAGATGATTAAATAGGCAAAAAACGTATATAACTTGCCCTACATCATACAACTAGTGAGGTGGGAGGTTGGGCCAGAGTCACCCCTCCTTGCTCCTGGTCTACACTCCACAGCTTTATAGAGACAGCTTTCTGTACCCCTTCCCCAGTGTTCACACCCCTGAAGAGTATGTTGGCGTAATATCATAATCTTCACCTATAATATTTACTCTATAGTTATTAAAAAATGAAGGAGGTCTAATAAGCAGATATTAATTTGGTTGAATTTAAGCTTCTTTTTTATTTTTATATACAATAAATGGGGGTAAGGTCAATGAAATAAAAATCTGTAATCATTGAATACACATTCTCATCATTTGTGGAAATTTCTAACTGGAAAGCTTGGCTTCCATCTTCATTTGGAGGAAGTGATGACTTGGAAACAAAGATGTTTCTGTGTTATCTCATTGCGAGTGATTCCCAAGGTCCCATATGTGAATTCTGTTAGGGACATTAGAAGACTTTCCTGGGAAAGGTCTGAGGAGTCAGTCCTAGGAGGTCTAATCGGCCCCTGGGAAATGTGCACCAGATGACAGAACTTGGCTCTTTTTTTGCTCCTGTGGCTCCACGTACATGAAAATCTTTTCATGTTATCTTGGTTCTCGCAAAACTCTGTGTCTCAGAGCTGATTTTAACACTTTTAATGTACAGTTAATGTTGATTCCAATGTACCTAAACATTTTTTTTCTCTATGACCCACTGTGTATGTTTTGGCTTGCTCATCAGGCCTTCGCAATCTAAATATGACTGGTATTAGATCCAAAGATGCTGATACAGTGTGGAGAATAAATAATATTTGACTCAGGGCTTCAAATCTTTTACTTCTAAGACCGAAGGAAAATAATACAATCTTGTAATAAACGTTTTTCTAATTTATTTCATTTTCAAATATGGCACCACCATAGAATTTTTGTGAAACCATCAAAACAATCCATGTAGCAATCTAACAGAATCTATACATGTGTATGGCATAGACCAGCATGAGGTTTCCTGACTCTGCTACTGACTACAATAAGCACGGGTAAATTATTTAACCTGTAATTCTCACTTATGTACAAATAATAACATGAGGTTTTTGAAGTTCCTAGAGGAAAAAATGTCATGTATTGACTAGATGGTTATGAATACTTTGTGGTTATTATTATTATTAATATACCTATCAGAAATAATGTTGCATGGCTAGAAAACCAGTGCTAATGTTTGCCTGCAGGATCTCCATGCTGACACTCCTGGTTCATTCATCTACCAGATCTGTAGATGTTAAACAGGCATGAGGATACACTAAAACAGAACACTTAGTAGAACTATGGGGACAGCCAAGCACATTTGTCAAGGAGACTGTCCATTCTCTTTTTCATCCTTTAAGTTGGGCAGTGGAGATGCTGGTGGGCTCTTCCTCTGAGCTCTGCCCCTTGGCCTGGCCTCCTGCCTGCAGGCCCCCTGCTCTGCTGGTTTCTGGCAACCACACCTTTCCCCTGCAGTTTCAGTGTCACATCTCTATTGGCACCGAGTCCAGTTTTTCAAACTTACTAGAGATGCCTACTGGCATCGGGGCTCAGCTCATCAGGGTTCAACTCATCTGTTGAGCTTGAGTTAAGAGAGTTATAAAAGTTTTGAATTCCTGGCAGACACGAAGGTGAAAACACCTGATCATGAGGACTACCAGTCTTTTCTTCATAAAGTCATTTTGTATAGCATCAAAAGACAAAAAATGATTTCTTGGTCAGTAAAACATCAACACAGATTTTTATATGTACATGGATCCAAATGTTATCTTCTACTGAGGCTCCTCATTTGACGTCCATCACCATGTTAGCCTGTCTGCTGATATTTGCCAGCAAAGGATTGTTTACTTCTTAATGTTTCTAAGCAGCATGGTGGGTCCAGGAACAGTATTTTCTCAGAACTGGATTTGGGACAGTGATTCTCAGCCGTAACATTTATTCAACAAACGTGCGCTACGCACTGTTCTAGGTGCTTGGGATAAATCAGTTAACAAGACAGACACTTCTCCCACCAAAAAGTTCCTGCCCTTATGGTACTTATTTTCCATTTAACATACATATATAAAAATACAGGTGGATTTCTATACTACAGATATCCCAGTGTTTTGCTTTTGGGATACAGCAGTTTGTGTTGCATAGGAAGTAGAGTTCCTCCCAAGAAAAGGAGCATTATGTTGCAGGCTAGCTTTTCAAACAGGATTGGCTTTGGCAGGCTTCTCTTGAAATGTGAGTGTGAAGTAACTTCCATGCTTCTACGGAACACCAGTGTGATATGCCTTTCATCTCCAGCAGGGTTTTGTCACTGTGAAGAAATGCTACAGTCCCAATGCAGGTTTGCATAAGCAAGATGTATTCAGTGCTAGCTAGAGTCACCATGTAGGGCTTTCATTTATTTTTCTTTTGACAAGGCAGAGTTCAAAAACAGCTTTAAAAAAAGTTCCCTGTCACATTTCTGCAAGTACTAACTACTGTGTTACTATTTTCAGTGGTAAGAACAAGAAGTTCGGGAATAGACTTTAGACAAAACATAGAGAATTGATTTTCACTGCTTAGGAGAATTGGAAAGTAAATAACTATGCTTGAATTAAAAGAAAACCATTATCAAATGCAAACACCCACCATGCTGATCCATGTCCTTGTGTGCACGTATTTTAGGAACAGAGGAAACGTGAGTTGTGAGTGGGGGGACATGTAAGGTATCCCCTGGCTTCAGAACCAGTCATCTTTTAGATGCCTCACAAATGCACTAGATGGTCCCTGGGCTGGATTTTTAAATCTCTGAATTAGCTGAAACAGTTGTAAAATCACAGGGAGCCAGACAGTTTACAATCAACTGCAAATCAAAGGAGGCTCCTATATGTTGTTTGTTCTAGCAGGCACAGGGAATGTATTGAACTTGTGAAATGTGCTTTTCGTATCCCTGTGATTACAACTTCCTACCTTCCCAAACTTCATTTTTCCCTTCTTACCCCAGAATCAGAGAGAGTTAAAATCTTCAGCACCAGGAGCATCTAGGAGGCGGCTTTCAAGACAGGCTGTGATGGCTCATTGAGAGCACCTGGGCTGTGTCCCTAGTTAGAGCCTACACATACCCAGTCCTGACATCAGAACTGATTTCTGTCAGCTCTAATGTGCCTGAAAAATTTCTTTCAAGGCAGTTTCCTCCTCTAACACATCCCCGGGGAGTTTCCCCTAGAGGGTGTGAGGCAACATTAGATTGTGACTATGATAAGATATTCCTGTGTTGGAAGAGTTTTGTATGAAAAGCAGCATATTACATCTGTTGTTTTCTTTATATAGGGTATATTTCACACTGAATGATACTGGAACACAACCCAGGACTCTGTCTTGACTCCCCTGCAGTCTTGTACTTCCTCCTCCTCAATGACGGCAGATCCCGAAACACTTAGTGACATATGGTAGCCTATCTGTGAAGTATGCTGAATAGTACATTTGCTTTCTGACTCTGGAGTATTGTGTTTCATTTTGGGCATCATATTTTTTAAAGGAGTATTGACAAACTGGAACTCAGCCACCAGAAATCTTTTTGGAACAAGGTAGGAGAAAAATATAACTACATTCACGTCTGCATAACTAGTACCAGTACAGAAAAGAGCTATTCAAAATGGCGAAGAGTCTGCAAAGTGCCATGAGAAACCCTGAGAGAAACTGGAGATGTTCAGCCTAGAGGGATCAATTATTATTATTATTATTATTATTATTATTGTTATTTGGAGGAGGGCAGTGACAATGATTCGGATGTTGGAAAGGCTGTCATGTGAAAATACAAATGATTGTTTTTCTTTTTCCATGCAGTTCCAGTCAGCAGAACTAGAATCAATATGTGGGATTCATGAGTAAACAGATTTTTATTCTATATAAGGAAGGTCATTCTGTTTATTAGTTTTGCAATGGTAGACTGTATGTCTGCAAGCAAAAGCTACAAGACCTTATAGAGTAAATTCCTGCATGGAGTTAGTAGTTGAACCAGACCTGTAAAGATTCCTTGTAATTCAAATTTTCTGAATCAGGAGTTTCTTGCTCTATTTTCATTTTGACAGAACATTGATAAAGACTTGAAAGTCTCTTTCTTCCTACATTCCTTAATATGATAATTGAACCGATTACATGACTGTAATGAAGTTGGTCTTATGTCTTTTTAACTTTTTTAGTTATTTTCTCTGTTGGAGTATATAATCCTATATAAAGGAAAACTTACAACATTAACCAGTTATCCATGGCTCCTCACTGTTGCCTGAACAACCTCCTAAAAATCTGAACTGCGCTTGGGCATCTTGTTACCTTCTTGTTTGCAGAGCTAACCTGTGGATTTTGCCTACCTAGTATCTATTCCCATAACCTCTGGTAACAGCACTCTCATTTTTCTTTGGGAGACAATGCCTCCCCGATTGCAGGCTGTTTTGGTGGTTCCTCGGATAAAGAATCTTCGCCTCTCCCAGGCTAAGGGGTGAGAGCTAACTGACACTTGGCCAATTGTCTCTCTCTTTGAATTTGAATGTTGAGTGCTATGACACAGGACAAAGAAAAGTTGGAGCTGATTGTTTCAGTACAACTCCAAGAAGGGAATGCCCTTCAATTCCTGTTTTCTAGGTTCACATGCAGATGGCAAATAGATCTCACAAGTTGTGTATGTTTGTTACGTAGCCATATTGTTAGATGAGGAACTTCTGTCAAGATTTGGAATGTGTGACCTTGTATGTTTTCAGTGAGAAGGCAAAATGCAGTGTGTACAATTAAGCATCTTTTGATAGGATATTTCCATGGGTTCATTTAACTCGAGGCCTAAGGGTGTGAGAATTCCTGCTTCCTGAAGTGTTGGAAAGTTAAGGTCAAATGCTGGGTGTGTTTCAAGTTCTGGGACAATACCAGCCGATTTCAAAGCTGGTGTTTGTGTGTGCGTGCATATGTGTGTGTACAGAGCTGGGAAGGAAAAGCAGCCTCTAAAACTTCGCTTTGAAAGATGCCAAAACACTGAGCCACGTATTTGTACGAGAGAGATCTGTGTGTTTGGATGAAACCTGCCTCTTTTATAAACACAAGGCACAGAGAGGCCTGCCTCCTCTTGCCCTGCTTTTGAACTTTTGTTCACATTAGCAGTTTCCCTCACCTTGGCTCTTGAACTTCCCTTTGTAGTGAAATTCACAAGTACTGTGAACTGGCAAGAAACTGGTGGAAAGAAAGGGTGTGCTGGACTAAATTGCATTTTTCCTGAACACTCTGAAATATCAGGAAGTATGGAACATGAGTCATCACTTTCTGTTGGAAACTTCATGACCTTTGCAGAGTAGGTCAAATTCCTCCCAAGCTGTGCTGCTTCACACCCCAGTGCATGACAGTAAAAGGGCAAATCCGAGGGAGGCAGAAGCATACTCATATTTTTTCTTGCAATCTGTTACACATTATCGTTTTTTGACACACTTTGCTTCCCATGACAGTACTAATGGTGGAAACTAAGGTCAAGTGTGAGAGAGACTTCCATGGTCTACCTGGTGTGACTGTTTAAAAACTCAGTTTGGATAAACCCAGAGCCTGCTAGAATTAGGACAGTATTGAAGGGGAGAGTATTCCGTTGAGGACTTGGGGAAATAACTGAGTTAAAGGGGAAATCCCGGAGGGAAGAAGGCCACATTCCAAATTGTGAATCCCAGCCACCTTGCACACTTGCATTTGATGTTATGTACCAGGACAAAACAGAAAAAAGTACTGCAACAGTGTTCTGGCCAGGTGGCCCTTTGTAGAGGGTTATACAGTTCTACAACTCTGTCCTCAGGGCATCACCATTTTGACCAATGATATCAATAGAGAAGAACTGCAACTATCAAGAAAAGTTTATGTTGCATACATTATACTCTTAAGAATCCAGGAATTGAGGGTGTGGTATAAGGGAGCAGGCTGGGAAATGTCACTGGAAAATCAGCAACTTTTAGTTGAAGTGTTCTGCCGTTTGAAGACCTTGCCCATGGAAGAACCCAGCTGTGTCAGCACCCTTTTTAATTCTATAGGAATACTTCATCTTCCTAAAATCATTCAGAAACAAGGAATTCTACACAGCAAAGTTTTCTTTTATTTATTTATTTATTTTTGAGATAAGAGTCTTGCTCTGTCGCCCAGGCTGAAGTGCAGTGGTGTTAGCACGCTGCAACCTCTGCCTCCCAGGTTCAAGCGATTCTCCTGCCTCAGGCCCCTGAGTAGCTGGGATTACAGGTGCCCACTACTACTCCTAATTTTTGCATTTTTAGTAGAGATGGGTTTTG